>JAILYF010000163.1:0-110465 GCA_025491095.1 Brachionus asplanchnoidis
TATCTTTTTTATGCAAGATTGATCTTTTTTTAGGGTAAAATTAATTTTTTATACAATTGATTGATTTTATTTCGTACATTTGCAAAAACAATCATTTTTCAAATTTAAAATCGACTGTAATTTTGAAAAAAATACATATTCAAACGGAATTCGTTCTTATATGACAAAAATGATCTTGAATTTTGCGAAAATTATTATTTTTGAGAGAAATTAATCATTAATTTAAAAAATTTTTTTTCAATATCAAAAATGATAACTTCAAAGGCAAAAATGATCTTTTTATCGAGAAAAAATATCTTTGATACTGCAAAAAATTATCTTTTTAATGCAAGATTGATCTTTTTTTAGGGTAAAATTTATTTTTTATACAAATTGATTGATTTTTATTTCGTATATTTGCAAAAACAAAATTTTTCAATTTTAAAATCGACTGTAATTTTGAAAAGAATACTTATTTAATCGGAATTCGTTCTAAATATGACAAAAATGATCTTGAATTTTGCGAAGACTATTCTTTTTGAGAGAAATTGTTCTGAGATTTTTAAAAATTTTTTTTCAATGTCAAAAATGATAACTTCAAAGGCAAAAATGATCTTTTTATCGAGAAAAAATATCTTTGATTCTGCAAAAATTATCTTTTTTATGCAAGATTGATCTTTTTTTAGGGTAAATTTATTTTTTATACAAATTGATTGATTTTTATTTCGTATATTTGCAAAAACAAAATTTTTCAATTTTAAAATCGACTGTAATTATGAAAAGAATACTTATTTAATCGGAATTCGTTCTAAATATGACAAAAATGATCTTGAATTTTGCGAAGACTATTCTTTTTGAGAGAAATTGATCTGAGATTTTTAAAATTTTTTTTTCAAAATCAAAAATCATAACTTCAAAGGCAAAAATAATCTTTTTATCGGGAAAAAATTTCTTTGATTCTGCAAAAATTATCTTTTTTATGCAAGATTGATCTTTTTTTAAGGTAAAATTTATTTTTATACAAATTGATTGATTTTTATTTCGTATATTTGCAAAAACAAAATTTTTCAATTTTAAAATCGACTGTAATTTTGAAAAGAATACTTATTTAATCGGAATTCGTTCTAAATATGACAAAAATGATCTTGAATTTTGGGAAAACTATTCTTTTTGAGATAAATTGTTCTGAGATTTTTAAAATTTTTTTTCAATATCAAAAATGATAACTTCAAAGGCAAAAATGATCTTTTATATCGAGAAAAAATATCTTTGATTCTGCAAAAATTATCTTTTTTATGCAAGATTGATCTTTTTTCAGGGTAAAATTTATTTTTTATACAAATTGATTGATTTTTATTTCGTATATTTGCAAAAACAAAATTTTTCAATTTTAAAATCGACTGTAATTATGAAAAGAATACTTATTTAATCGGAATTCGTTCTAAATATGACAAAAATGATCTTGAATTTTGCGAAGACTATTCTTTTTGAGAGAAATTGATCTTTGATTTTAAAAATTTTTTTCCAATATCAAAAATGATAACTTTAAAGGCATAAATGATCTTTTTATCGAGAAAAAATATCTTTGATTCTGCAAAAATTATCTTTTTTATGCAAGATTGATCTTTTTTAGGGTAAAATTATTTTTTATACAAATTGATTGATTTTTATTTCGTATATTTGCAAAAACAAAATTTTTCAATTTTAAAATCGACTGTAATTTTGAAAAGAATACTTATTTAATCGGAATTCGTTCTAAATATGACAAAAATGATCTTGAATTTTGGAAAACTATTCTTTTTGAGAGAAATTGTTCTGAGATTTTAAAAATTTTTTTCAATGTCAAAAATGATAACTTCAAAGGCAAAAATGATCTTTTTATCGAGAAAAAATATCTTTGATTCTGCAAAAATTATCTTTTTTATGCAAGATTGATCTTTTTTTAGGGTAAAATTTATTTTTATACAAATTGATTGATTTTTATTTCGTATATTTGCAAAAACAAAATTTTTCAATTTTAAAATCGACTGTAATTATGAAAAGAATACTTATTTAATCGGAATTCGTTCTAAATATGACAAAAATGATCTTGAATTTTGCGAAGACTATTCTTTTTGAGAGAAATTGATCTGAGATTTTTAAAATTTTTTTTTCAAAATCAAAAATCATAACTTCAAAGGCAAAAATAATCTTTTTATCGGGAAAAATTTCTTTGATTCTGCAAAAATTATCTTTTTTATGCAAGATTGATCTTTTTTTTTACGGGTAAAATTAATTTTTTATACAATTTGATTGATTCTTTTTTCTAATATTTCTAAAAAACAACATTTGTCAAATTTAAAATCGACTGTAATTCTGAAAAAAATACATATTTAAAGGAATGCATCTTTGCATAAAAAAGATAATTTTTGCAGAATCAAAGAAATTTTTTCCCGATAAAAAGATTATTTTTGCCTTTGAAGTTATCATTTTTGATTTTGAAAAAAAAATTTTAAAAATCTCAGATCAATTTCTCTCAAAAAGAATAGTCTTCGCAAAAATCAAGATCATTTTTGTCATATTTAGAACGAATTCCGATTAAATAAGTATTCTTTTCAAAATTACAGTCGATTTTAAAATTGAAAAATTTTATTTTCAAAATCAAAAATGATAACTTTAAAGTCAAAAATGATCCTTTTATCGAGAAAAAATATCTTCGATTCTGCAAAAATTATCTTTTTTATGCAAGATTGATCTTTTTTTTACGGGTAAAATTAATTTTTTATACAATTTGATTGATTCTTTTTTCGAATTTTGCTAAAAAACAACATTTCTCAATTTTAAAATCGACTGTAATTTTGAAAAAAATACTAATTTAATCGGAAATCGTTCTTATATTGAAAAAATGACCTTGAACTTCGCAAAAATTATTATTTATGAGAGAAATTGATCTTTGATTTAAAAAAGTTTTATTTTCAAAATCAAAAATGATAACTTTAAAGTCAAAAATGATCCTTTTATCGAGAAAAAATATATTCGATTCTGCAAAAATTATCATTTTTATGCAAGATTGATCTATTTTTTTTTACGGGTAAATTAATTTTTTATACAATTTGATTGATTCTTTTTTCGAATTTTGCTAAAAAACAACATTTTTCAATTTTAAAATCGACTGTAATTTTGAAAAAAATACTAATTTAATCGGAAATCGTTCTTATATTGAAAAAATGACCTTGAACTTCGCAAAAATTATTATTTATGAGAGAAATTGATCTTTGATTTAAAAAAGTTTTATTTTCAAAATCAAAAATGATAACTTTAAAGTCAAAAATGATCCTTTTATCGAGAAAAAATATCTTCGATTCTGCAAAAATTATCTTTTTTATGCAAGATTGATCTTTTTTTTTACGGGTAAAATTAATTTTTTATACAATTTGATTGATTCTTTTTTCGAATTTTGCTAAAAAACAACATTTTTCAATTTTAAAATCGACTGTAATTTTGAAAAAAATACTAATTTAATCGGAAATCGTTCTTATATTGAAAAAATGACCTTGAACTTCGCAAAAATTATTATTTATGAGAGAAATTGATCTTTGATTTAAAAAAGTTTTATTTTCAAAATCAAAAATGATAACTTTAAAGTCAAAAATGATCCTTTAATCGAGAAAAAATATCTTAGATTCTGCAAAAATTATCTTTTTTATGCAAGATTGATCTTTTTTTTTACGGGTAAAATTAATTTTTATACAATTTGATTGATTCTTTTTTCGAATTTTGCTAAAAAACAACATTTCTCAATTTTAAAATCGACTGTAATTTTGAAAAAAATACTAATTTAATCGGAAATCGTTCTTATATTGAAAAAATGACCTTGAACTTCGCAAAAATTATTATTTATGAGAGAAATTGATCTTTGATTTAAAAAAGTTTTATTTTCAAAATCAAAAATGATAACTTTAAAGTCAAAAATGATCCTTTTATCGAGAAAAAATATCTTAGATTCTGCAAAAATTATCTTTTTATGCAAGATTGATCTTTTTTTTTACGGGTAAAATTAATTTTTTATACAATTTGATTGATTCTTTTTTCGAATTTTGCTAAAAAACAACATTTCTCAATTTTAAAATCGACTGTAATTTTGAAAAAAATACTAATTTAATCGGAAATCGTTCTAAATATGACAAAAATGATCTTGAATTTTGCGAAAACTATTATTTTTGAGAGAAATTGATCTTTGATTTAAAAAAGTTTTATTTTAAAAATCAAAAATGATAACTTTAAAGTCAAAAATGATCCTTTAATCGAGAAAAAATATCTTAGATTCTGCAAAAATTATCTTTTTTATGCAAGATTGATCTTTTTTTTTACGGGTAAAATTAATTTTTTATACAATTTGATTGATTCTTTTTTCGAATTTTGCTAAAAAACAACATTTCTCAATTTTAAAATCGACTGTAATTTTGAAAAAAATACTAATTTAATCGGAAATCGTTCTTATATTGAAAAAAATGACCTTGAACTTCGCAAAAATTATTATTTATGAGAGAAATTGATCTTTGATTTAAAAAAGTTTTATTTTCAAAATCAAAAATGATAACTTTAAAGTCAAAAATGATCCTTTAATCGAGAAAAAATATCTTAGATTCTGCAAAAATTATCTTTTTATGCAAGATTGATCTTTTTTTTTACGGGTAAAATTAATTTTTTATACAATTTGATTGATTCTTTTTTCGAATTTTGCTAAAAAACAACATTTCTCAATTTTAAAATCGACTGTAATTTTGAAAAAAATACTAATTTAATCGGAAATCGTTCTTATATTGAAAAAATGACCTTGAACTTCGCAAAAATTATTATTTATGAGAGAAATTGATCTTTGATTTAAAAAAGTTTTATTTTCAAAATCAAAAATGATAACTTTAAAGTCAAAAATGATCCTTTTATCGAGAAAAAATATCTTAGATTCTGCAAAAATTATCTTTTTTATGCAAGATTGATCTTTTTTTTTACGGGTAAAATTAATTTTTTATACAATTTGATTGATTCTTTTTTCGAATTTTGCTAAAAAACAACATTTCTCAATTTTAAAATCGACTGTAATTTTGAAAAAAATACTAATTTAATCGGAAATCGTTCTAAATATGACAAAAATGATCTTGAATTTTGCGAAAACTATTATTTTTGAGAGAAATTGATCTTTGATTTTAAAAAGTTTTATTTTAAAAATCAAAAATGATAACTTTAAAGTCAAAAATGATCCTTTAATCGAGAAAAAATATCTTAGATTCTGCAAAAATTATCTTTTTTATGCAAGATTGATCTTTTTTTTTACGGGTAAAATAAATTTTTTATACAATTTGATTGATTCTTTTTTCGAATTTTGCTAAAAAACAAGATTTTTCAATTTTAAAATCGACTGTAATTTTGAAAAGAATACTTATTTAATCGGAATTCGTTCTAAATATGACAAAAATGATCTTGAATTTTGCGAAGACTATTCTTTTTGAGAGAAATTGATCTGAGATTTTTAAAATTTTTTTTTCAAAATCAAAAATGATAACTTCAAAGGCAAAAATGATCTTTTTATCGTGAAAAAATATCTTTGATTCTGCAAAAATTATCTTTTTTATGCAAGATTGATCTTTTTTTTTACGGGTAAAATTAATTTTTTATACAATTTGATTGATTCTTTTTTCTAATATTTCTAAAAAACAACATTTGTCAAATTTAAAATCGACTGTAATTTTGAAAAAAATACTAATTTAATCGGAAATCGTTCTTATATTGAAAAAATGACCTTGAACTTCGCAAAAATTATTATTTATGAGAGAAATTGATCTTTGATTTAAAAAAGTTTTATTTTCAAAATCAAAAATGATAACTTTAAAGTCAAAAATGATCCTTTTATCGAGAAAAAATATCTTTGATTCTGCAAAAATTATCTTTTTTATGCAAGATTGATCTTTTTTTAGGGTAAAATTTATTTTTTATACAAATTGATTGATTTTTATTTCGTATATTTGCAAAAACAAAATTTTTCAATTTTAAAATCGACTGTAATTTTGAAAAGAATACTTATTTAATCGGAATTCGTTCTAAATATGACAAAAATGATCTTGAATTTTGGGAAAACTATTCTTTTTGAGAGAAATTGTTCTGAGATTTTTAAAAATTTTTTTCAATGTCAAAAATGATAACTTCAAAGGCAAAAATGATCTTTTTATCGAGAAAAAATATCTTTGATTCTGCAAAAATTATCTTTTTTATGCAAGATTGATCTATTTTTAGGGTAAAATTTATTTTTTATACAAATTGATCGATTTTTATTTCGTATATTTGCAAAAACAAAATTGTTCAATTTTAAAATCGACTGTAATTTTGAAAAGAATACTTATTTAATCGGAATTCGTTCTAAATATGACAAAAATGATCTTGAATTTTGCGAAGACTATTCTTTTTGAGAGAAATTGATCTGAGATTTTTAAAATTTTTTTTTCAAAATCAAAAATGATAACTTCAAAGGCAAAAGTGATCTTTTTATTGAGAAAAAATATCTTTGATTCTCCAAAAATTTCTTTTTTATGCAAGATTGATCTTTTTTTTTACGGGTAATATTAATTTTTTATACAATTTGATCGATTCTTTTTTCGAATATTTATAAAAAACAACATTTTTCAATTTTAAAATCGACTGTAATTTTGAAAAAAATACTAATTTAATCGGAAATCGTTCTTATATGACAAAAATGATCTTGAATTTTGCGAAAATTATTATTTTTGTGAGAAATTGATCCATGATTTTAAAAATTTTTTTTCAAAATCAAAAATGATAACTTCAAAGGCAAAAATGATCTTTTTATCGAGAAAAAATATCTTTGATACTGCAAAAATTATCTTTTTAATGCAAGATTGATCTTTTTTTAGGGTAAAATTTATTTTTTATACAAATTGATTGATTTTTATTTCGTATATTTGCAAAAACAAAATTTTTCAATTTTAAAATCGACTGTAATTTTGAAAAGAATACTTATTTAATCGGAATTCGTTCTAAATATGACAAAAATGATCTTGAATTTTGCGAAGACTATTCTTTTTGAGAGAAATTGTTCTGAGATTTTTAAAAATTTTTTTCAATGTCAAAAATGATAACTTCAAAGGCAAAAATGATCTTTTTATCGAGAAAAAATATCTTTGATTCTGCAAAAATTATCTTTTTTATGCAAGATTGATCTTTTTTTAGGGTAAAATTTATTTTTTATACAAATTGATTGATTTTTATTTCGTATATTTGCAAAAACAAAATTTTTCAATTTTAAAATCGACTGTAATTATGAAAAGAATACTTATTTAATCGGAATTCGTTCTAAATATGACAAAAATGATCTTGAATTTTGCGAAGACTATTCTTTTTGAGAGAAATTGATCTGAGATTTTTAAAATTTTTTTTTCAAAATCAAAAATCATAACTTCAAAGGCAAAAATAATCTTTTTATCGGGAAAAAATTTCTTTGATTCTGCAAAAATTATCTTTTTAATGCAAGATTGATCTTTTTTTAAGGTAAAATTTATTTTTTATACAAATTGATTGATTTTTATTTCGTATATTTGCAAAAACAAAATTTTTCAATTTTAAAATCGACTGTAATTTTGAAAAGAATACTTATTTAATCGGAATTCGTTCTAAATATGACAAAAATGATCTTGAATTTTGGGAAAACTATTCTTTTTGAGATAAATTGTTCTGAGATTTTTAAAATTTTTTTTTCAATATCAAAAATGATAACTTCAAAGGCAAAAATGATCTTTTTATCGAGAAAAAATATCTTTGATTCTGCAAAAATTATCTTTTTTATGCAAGATTGATCTTTTTTCAGGGTAAAATTTATTTTTTATACAAATTGATTGATTTTTATTTCGTATATTTGCAAAAACAAAATTTTTCAATTTTAAAATCGACTGTAATTATGAAAAGAATACTTATTTAATCGGAATTCGTTCTAAATATGACAAAAATGATCTTGAATTTTGCGAAGACTATTCTTTTTGAGAGAAATTGATCTTTGATTTTAAAAATTTTTTTCCAATATCAAAAATGATAACTTTAAAGGCATAAATGATCTTTTTATCGAGAAAAAATATCTTTGATTCTGCAAAAATTATCTTTTTTATGCAAGATTGATCTTTTTTTAGGGTAAAATTTATTTTTTATACAAATTGATTGATTTTTATTTCGTATATTTGCAAAAACAAAATTTTTCAATTTTAAAATCGACTGTAATTTTGAAAAGAATACTTATTTAATCGGAATTCGTTCTAAATATGACAAAAATGATCTTGAATTTTGGGAAAACTATTCTTTTTGAGAGAAATTGTTCTGAGATTTTTAAAAATTTTTTTTCAATGTCAAAAATGATAACTTCAAAGGCAAAAATGATCTTTTTATCGAGAAAAAATATCTTTGATTCTGCAAAAATTATCTTTTTTATGCAAGATTGATCTTTTTTAGGGTAAAATTTATTTTTTATACAAATTGATTGATTTTTATTTCGTATATTTGCAAAAACAAAATTTTTCAATTTTAAAATCGACTGTAATTATGAAAAGAATACTTATTTAATCGGAATTCGTTCTAAATATGACAAAAATGATCTTGAATTTTGCGAAGACTATTCTTTTTGAGAGAAATTGATCTGAGATTTTTAAAATTTTTTTTTCAAAATCAAAAATCATAACTTCAAAGGCAAAAATAATCTTTTTATCGGGAAAAAATTTCTTTGATTCTGCAAAAATTATCTTTTTTATGCAAGATTGATCTTTTTTTTACGGGTAAAATTAATTTTTTATACAATTTGATTGATTCTTTTTTCTAATATTTCTAAAAAACAACATTTGTCAAATTTAAAATCGACTGTAATTCTGAAAAAAATACATATTTAAAGGAATGCATCTTTGCATAAAAAAGATAATTTTTGCAGAATCAAAGAAATTTTTTCCCGATAAAAAGATTATTTTTGCCTTTGAAGTTATTATTTTTGATTTTGAAAAAAAAATTTTAAAAATCTCAGATCAATTTCTCTCAAAAAGAATAGTCTTCGCAAAATTCAAGATCATTTTTGTCATATTTAGAACGAATTCCGATTAAATAAGTATTCTTTTCAAAATTACAGTCGATTTTAAAATTGAAAAATTTTGTTTTTGCAAATATACGAAATAAAAATCAATCAATTTGTATAAAAAATAAATTTTACCCTAAAAATAGATCAATCTTGCATAAAAAAGATAATTTTTGCAGAATCAAAGATATTTTTTCTCGATAAAAAGATCATTTTTGCCTTTGAAGTTATCATTTTTGATTTTGAAAAAAAAATTTTAAAAATCTCAGATCAATTTCTCTCAAAAAGAATAGTCTTCGCAAAAATCAAGATCATTTTTGTCATATTTAGAACGAATTCCGATTAAATAAGTATTCTTTTCAAAATTACAGTCGATTTTAAAATTGAAAAATTTTGTTTTTGCAAATATACGAAATAGAAATCAATCAATTTGTATAAAAAATAAATTTTACCCTAAAAAAAGATCAATCTTGCATTAAAAAGATAATTTTTGCAGTATCAAAGATATTTTTTCTCGATAAAAAGATCATTTTTGCCTTTGAAGTTATCATTTTTGATTTTGAAAAATAATTTTTAAAATCATCGATCAATTTCTCACAAAAATAATAATTTTCGCAAAATTCAAGATCATTTTTGTCATATAAGAACGATTTCCGATTAAATTAGTATTTTTTTCAAAATTACAGTCGATTTTAAAATTGAAAAATGTTGTTTTTGCAAATATACGAAATAAAAATCAATCAATTTGTATAAAAAATAAATTTTACCCTAAAAATAGATCAATCTTGCATAAAAAAGATAATTTTTGCAGAATCAAAGAAATTTTTTCCCGATAAAAAGATCATTTTTGCCTTTGAAGTTATCATTTTTGACATTGAAAAAAAATTTTTAAAAATCTCAGAACAATTTCTCTCAAAAAGAATAGTCTTCGCAAAATTCAAGATCATTTTTGTCATATTTAGAACGAATTCCGATTAAATAAGTATTCTTTTCAAAATTACAGTCGATTTTAAAATTGAAAAATTTTGTTTTTGCAAATATACGAAATAAAAATCAATCAATTTGTATAAAAAATAAATTTTACCCTAAAAAAAGATCAATCTTGCATTAAAAAGATAATTTTTGCAGTATCAAAGATATTTTTTCTCGATAAAAAGATCATTTTTGCCTTTGAAGTTATCATTTTTGATATTGAAAAAAAATTTTTTAAATTAATGATTAATTTCTCTCAAAAATAATAATTTTCGCAAAATTCAAGATCATTTTTGTCATATTAAGAACGAATTCCGTTTGAATATGTATTTTTTTCAAAATTACAGTCGATTTTAAATTTGAAAAATGATGTTTTTGCAAATGTACGAAATAAAAATCAATCAATTTGTATAAAAAATTAATTTTACCCTAAAAAAAGATCAATCTTGCATAAAAAAGATAATTTTTGCAGAATCAAAGATATTTTTTATCGATAAAAGGATCATTTTTGACTTTAAAGTTATCATTTTTGATTTTGAAAAATAATTTTTAAAATCATCGATCAATTTCTCACAAAAATAATAATTTTCGCAAAATTCAAGATCATTTTTGTCATATAAGAACGATTTCCGATTAAATTAGTATTTTTTTCAAAATTACAGTCGATTTTAAAATTGAAAAATGTTGTTTTTTATAAATATTCGAAAAAAGAATCGATCAAATTGTATAAAAAATTAATATTACCCGTAAAAAAAAAGATCAATCTTGCATAAAAAAGATAATTTTTGCAGAATCAAAGATATTTTTTCTCGATAAAAAGATCACTTTTGCCTTTGAAGTTATCATTTTTGATTTTGAAAAAAAAATTTTAAAAATCTCAGATCAATTTCTCTCAAAAAGAATAGTCTTCGCAAAATTCAAGATCATTTTTGTCATATTTAGAACGAATTCCGATTAAATAAGTATTCTTTTCAAAATTACAGTCGATTTTAAAATTGAACAATTTTGTTTTTGCAAATATACGAAATAAAAATCGATCAATTTGTATAAAAAATAAATTTTACCCTAAAAATAGATCAATCTTGCATAAAAAAGATAATTTTTGCAGAATCAAAGATATTTTTTCTCGATAAAAAGATCATTTTTGCCTTAAAAGTTATCATTTTTGATATTGGAAAAAAATTTTTAAAATCAAAGATCAATTTCTCTCAAAAATAATAATTTTCGCAAAATTCAAGATCATTTTTTCCATATAAGAACGAATTCCGATTAAATATGTATTTTTTTCAGAATTACAGTCGATTTTAAATTTGACAAATGTTGTTTTTTAGAAATATTAGAAAAAAGAATCAATCAAATTGTATAAAAAATTAATTTTACCCGTAAAAAAAAAAGATCAATCTTGCATAAAAAAGATAATTTTTGCAGAATCAAAGAAATTTTTTCCCGATAAAAAGATTATTTTTGCCTTTGAAGTTATTATTTTTGATTTTGAAAAAAAAATTTTAAAAATCTCAGATCCATTTCTCTCAAAAAGAATAGTCTTCGCAAAATTCAAGATCATTTTTGTCATATTTAGAACGAATTCCGATTAAATAAGTATTCTTTTCATAATTACAGTCGATTTTAAAATTGAAAAATTTTGTTTTTGCAAATATACGAAATAAAAATCAATCAATTTGTATAAAAAATAAATTTTACCCTAAAAATAGATCAATCTTGCATAAAAAAGATAATTTTTGCAGAATCAAAGATATTTTTTCTCGATAAAAAGATCATTCTTGCCTTTAAAGTTATCATTTTTGATATTGAAAAAAAAATTTTAAAATCAAAGATCAATTTCTCTCAAAAATAATAATTTTCGCAAAATTCAAGATCATTTTTTCCATATAAGAACGAATTCCGTTTAAATATGTATTATTTTCAGAATTACAGTCGATTTTAAATTTGAAAAATGATGTTTTTGCAAATGTACGAAATAAAAATCGATCAAATTGTATAAAAAATTAATATTACCCGTAAAAAAAAAGATCAGTCTTGCATAAAAAAGATAATTTTTGCAGAATCAAAGATATTTTTTCTCGATAAAAAGATCACTTTTGCCTTTGAAGTTATCATTTTTGATTTTGAAAAAAAAATTTTAAAAATCTCAGATCAATTTCTCTCAAAAAGAATAGTCTTCGCAAAATTCAAGATCATTTTTGTCATATTTAGAACGAATTCCGATTAAATAATTATTCTTTTCAAAATTACAGTCGATTTTAAAATTGAAAAATTTTGTTTTTGCAAATATACGAAATAAAAATCAATCAATTTGTATAAAAAATTAATTTTTCCCTAAAAAAAGATCAATCTTGCATAAAAAAGATAATTTTTGCAGAATCAAAGATATTTTTTCTCGATAAAAAGATCATTTTTGCCTTTGAAGTTATCATTTTTGATATTGAAAAAAAATTTTTAAAAATCTCAGAACTATTTCTCTCAAAAAGAATAGTTTTCCCAAAATTCAAGATCATTTTTGTCATATTTAGAACGAATTCCGATTAAATAAGTATTTTTTTCAATTCCAGTCGATTTCAAAATTAAAAAATGTTGTTTTTAAGCAATATTCGAAAAAAAATCAATCAAATTGTATAAAATTTAATTTTACACGAAAAAAAGATCAATCTTGCATAAAAAAGATAATTTTTGCAGAATCGAAGATATTTTTTCTCGATAAAAAGATCATTTTTGCCTTTGAAGTTATCATTTTTCATTTTGAAAAAAAAATTTTAAAAATCCAAGATCAATTTCTCTCAAAAATAATAATTTTCGCAAAGTTCAAGATCATTTTTTCCATATATGTAAGATTTCCGATTAAATTAGTATTTTTTCAAAATTACAGTCGATTTTTAATTGAAAAATGTTGTTTTTAGAAATATTCGCAAAAAGAATCAATCTAATTGTATTAAAAATTAACTTTACCCGTAAAAAAAAAGATCAATCTTGCATAAAAAAGATAATTTTTGCAGAATCGAAGATATTATTTCTCGATAAAAAGATCATTTTTGCCTTTGAAGTTATCATTTTTGATTTTGAAAAAAAAATTTTAAAAATCTCAGATCAATTTCTCTCAAAAAGAATAGTCTTCGCAAAATTCAAGATCATTTTTGTCATATTTAGAACGAATTCCGATTAAATAAGTATTCTTTTCAAAATTACAGTCGATTTTAAAATTGAAAAATTTTGTTTTTGCAAATATACGAAATAAAAATCAATCAATTTGTATAAAAAATAAATTTTACTCTAAAAAAAGATCAATCTTGCATAAAAAAGATAATTTTTGCAGAATCAAAGATATTTTTTCTCGATAAAAAGATCATTTTTACCTTTGAAGTTATCATTTTTGATATTGAAAGAAAATTTTTAAAAATCTCAGAACAATTTCTCTCAAAAAGAATAGTCTTTGCAAAATTCAAGATCATTTTTGTCATATTTAGAACGAATTCCGATTAAATAAGTATTCTTTTCAAAATTACAGTCGATTTTAAAATTGAAAAATTTTGTTTTTGCAAATATACGAAATAAAAATCAATCAATTTGTATAAAAAATAAATTTTACCTTAAAAAAAGATCAATCTTGCATAAAAAAGATAATTTTTGCAGAATCAAAGATATTTTTTCTCGATAAAAAGATCATTTTTGCCTTTATAGTTATCATTTTTGATATTGAAAAAAAATTTTTAAAATCAAAGATCAATTTCTCTCAAAAATAATAATTTTCGCAAAATTCAAGATCATTTTTTCCATATAAGAACGAATTCCGTTTAAATATGTATTTTTTTCAGAATTACAGTCGATTTTAAATTTGACAAATGTTGTTTTTTAGAAATATTAGAAAAAAGAATCAATCAAATTGTATAAAAAATTAATTTTACCCGTAAAAAAAAAGATCAATCTTGCATAAAAAAGATAATTTTTGCAGAATCAAAGATATTTTTTCTCGATAAAAAGATTATTTTTGCCTTTGAAGTTATTATTTTTGATTTTGAAAAAAAAATTTTAAAAATCTCAGATCAATTTCTCTCAAAAAGAATAGTCTTCGCAAAATTCAAGATCATTTTTGTCATATTTAGAACGAATTCCGATTAAATTAGTATTTTTTCAAAATTACATTCGTTTTAAAATTGAAAAATGTTGTTTTTAGAAATATTCGCAAAAAGAATCAATCAAATTGTATTAAAAATTAACTTTACCCGTAAAAAAAAAAGATCAATCTTGCATAAAAAAGATAATTTTTGCAGAATCAAAGATATTTTTTCTCGATAAAAAGATCATTTTTGCCTTTGAAGTTATCATTTTTGATTTTGAAAAAAAAATTTTAAAAATCTCAGATCAATTTCTCTCAAAAAGAATAGTCTTCGCAAAATTCAAGATCATTTTTGTCATATTTAGAACGAATTCCGATTAAATAAGTATTCTTTTCAAAATTACATTCGTTTTAAAATTGAAAAATGTTGTTTTTAGAAATATTCGCAAAAAGAATCAATCAAATTGTATTAAAAATTAACTTTACCCGTAAAAAAAAAGATCAATCTTGCATAAAAAAGATAATTTTTGCAGAATCAAAGATATTTTTTCTCGATAAAAAGATCATTTTTGCCTTTGAAGTTATCATTTTTGATTTTGAAAAAAAAATTTTAAAAATCTCAGAACAATTTCTCTCAAAAAGAATAGTTTTCCCAAAATTCAAGATCATTTTTGTCATATTTAGAACGAATTCCGATTAAATAAGTATTCTTTTCAAAATTACAGTCGATTTTAAAATTGAAAAATTTTGTTTTTGCAAATATACGAAATAAAAATCAATCAATTTGTATAAAAAATAAATTTTACCTTAAAAAAAGATCAATCTTGCATAAAAAAGATAATTTTTGCAGAATCAAAGATATTTTTTCTCGATAAAAAGATCATTTTTGCCTTTAAAGTTATCATTTTTGATATTGAAAAAAAATTTTTAAAATCAAAGATCAATTTCTCTCAAAAATAATAATTTTCGCAAAATTCAAGATCATTTTTTCCATATAAGAACGAATTCCGTTTAAATATGTATTTTTTTCAGAATTACAGTCGATTTTAAATTTGACAAATGTTGTTTTTTAGAAATATTAGAAAAAAGAATCAATCGAATTGTATAAAAAATTAATTTTACCCGTAAAAAAAAAGATCAATCTTGCATAAAAAAGATAATTTTTGCAGAATCAAAGATATTTTTTCTCGATAAAAAGATTATTTTTGCCTTTGAAGTTATTATTTTTGATTTTGAAAAAAAAATTTTAAAAATCTCAGATCAATTTCTCTCAAAAAGAATAGTCTTCGCAAAATTCAAGATCATTTTTGTCATATTTAGAACGAATTCCGATTAAATAAGTATTCTTTTCAAAATTACAGTCGATTTTAAAATTGAAAAATTTTGTTTTTGCAAATATACGAAATAAAAATCAATCAATTTGTATAAAAAATAAATTTTACCTTAAAAAAAGATCAATCTTGCGTAAAAAAGATAATTTTTTCAGAATTAAAGATATTTTTTCTCGATAAAAGGATCATTTTTGACTTTAAAGTTATCATTTTTGATTTTGAAAAAAAATTTTTAAAATCAAAGATCTATTTCTCTCAAAAATAATAATTTTCGCTAAATTCAAGATTATTTTTGTCATATTAAGAACGAATTCCGTTTAAAAATGTATTTTTTTCATAATTACAGTCGATATTAAAGTTGAATAATGTTGTTTTTGCAAATGTACGAAATAAAAATCAATCAATTTGTATAAAAAATTAATATTACACGAAAAAAAGATCAATCTTGCATAAAAAAGATAATTTTTGCAGAATCAAAGATATTTTTTCTCGATAAAAAGATCATTTTTGCCTTTGAAGTTATCATTTTTGATTTTGAAAAAAAAATTTTAAAAATCTCAGAACAATTTCTCTCAAAAAGAATAGTTTTCCCAAAATTCAAGATCATTTTTGTCATATTTAGAACGAATTCCGATTAAATAAGTATTCTTTTCAAAATTACAGTCGATTTTAAAATTGAAAAATTTTGTTTTTGCAAATATACGAAATAAAAATCAATCAATTTGTATAAAAAATAAATTTTACCTTAAAAAAAGATCAATCTTGCATAAAAAAGATAATTTTTGCAGAATCAAAGATATTTTTTCTCGATAAAAAGATCATTTTTGCCTTTAAAGTTATCATTTTTGATATTGAAAAAAAATTTTTAAAATCAAAGATCAATTTCTCTCAAAAATAATAATTTTCGCAAAATTCAAGATCATTTTTTCCATATAAGAACGAATTCCGTTTAAATATGTATTTTTTTCAGAATTACAGTCGATTTTAAATTTGACAAATGTTGTTTTTTAGAAATATTAGAAAAAAGAATCAATCGAATTGTATAAAAAATTAATTTTACCCGTAAAAAAAAAGATCAATCTTGCATAAAAAAGATAATTTTTGCAGAATCAAAGATATTTTTTCTCGATAAAAAGATTATTTTTGCCTTTGAAGTTATTATTTTTGATTTTGAAAAAAAAATTTTAAAAATCTCAGATCAATTTCTCTCAAAAAGAATAGTCTTCGCAAAATTCAAGATCATTTTTGTCATATTTAGAACGAATTCCGATTAAATAAGTATTCTTTTCAAAATTACAGTCGATTTTAAAATTGAAAAATTTTGTTTTTGCAAATATACGAAATAAAAATCAATCAATTTGTATAAAAAATAAATTTTACCTTAAAAAAAGATCAATCTTGCGTAAAAAAGATAATTTTTTCAGAATTAAAGATATTTTTTCTCGATAAAAGGATCATTTTTGACTTTAAAGTTATCATTTTTGATTTTGAAAAAAAATTTTTAAAATCAAAGATCTATTTCTCTCAAAAATAATAATTTTCGCTAAATTCAAGATTATTTTTGTCATATTAAGAACGAATTCCGTTTAAAAATGTATTTTTTTTCATAATTACAGTCGATATTAAAGTTGAATAATGTTGTTTTTGCAAATGTACGAAATAAAAATCAATCAATTTGTATAAAAAATTAATATTACACGAAAAAAAAGATCAATCTTGCATAAAAAAGATAATTTTTGCAGAATCAAAGATATTTTTTCTCGATAAAAAGATCATTTTTGCCTTTGAAGTTATCATTTTTGATTTTGAAAAAAAATTTTTAAAAATCTCGGAACAATTTCTCTCAAAAAGAATAGTTTTCCCAAAATTCAAGATCATTTTTGTCATATTTAGAACGAATTCCGATTAAATAAGTATTCTTTTCAAAATTACAGTCGATTTTAAAATTGAAAAATTTTGTTTTTGCAAATATACGAAATAAAAATCAATCAATTTGTATAAAAAATAAATTTTACCCTAAAAAAAGATCAATCTTGCATTAAAAAGATAATTTTTGCAGAATCAAAGATATTTTTTCTCGATAAAAAGATCATTTTTGCCTTTGAAGTTATCATTTTTGATTTTGAAAAAAAATTTTTAAAAATCTCAGAACAATTTCTCTCAAAAAGAATAGTCTTCGCAAAATTCAAGATCATTTTTGTCATATTTAGAACGAATTCCGATTAAATAAGTATTCTTTTCAAAATTACAGTCGATTTTAATATTGAAAAATTTTGTTTTTGCAAATATACGAAATAAAAATCAATCAATTTGTATAAAAAATAAATTTTACCCTAAAAAAAGATCAATCTTGCATAAAAAAGATAATTTTTGCAGAATCGAAGATATTTTTTCTCGATAAAAAGATCATTTTTGCCTTTGAAGTAATCATTTTTCATTTTGAAAAAAAAAATTTAAAAATCCAAGATCAATTTCTCTCAAAAATAATAATTTTTGCAAAGTTCAAGATCATTTTTTCCATATATGTAAGATTTCCGATTAAATTAGTATTTTTTCAAAATTACAGTCGATTTTTAATTGAAAAATTTTGTTTTTGCAAATATACGAAATAAAAATCAATCAATTTGTATAAAAAATAAATTTTACCCTTAAAAAAGATCAATCTTGCATAAAAAAGATAATTTTTGCAGAATCAAAGATATTTTTTCTCGATAAAAAGATCATTTTTGCCTTTGAAGTTATCATTTTTGATTTTGAAAAAAAAATTTTAAAAATCTCAGATCAATTTCTCTCTAAAAGAATAGTCTTCGCAAAATTCAAGATCATTTTTGTCATATTTAGAACGAATTCCGATTAAATAAGTATTCTTTTCAAAATTACAGTCGATTTTAAAATTGAAAAATTTTGTTTTTTGCAAATATACGAAATAAAAATCAATCAATTTGTATAAAAAATAAATTTTACCCTAAAAAAAGATCAATCTTGCATAAAAAAGATAATTTTTGCAGAATCGAAGATATTTTTTCTCGATAAAAAGATCATTTTTGCCTTTGAAGTAATCATTTTTCATTTTGAAAAAAAAAATTTAAAAATCCAAGATCAATTTCTCTCAAAAATAATAATTTTTGCAAAGTTCAAGATCATTTTTTCCATATATGTAAGATTTCCGATTAAATAAGTATTCTTTTCAAAATTACAGTCGATTTTAAAATTGAAAAATTTTGTTTTTGCAAATATACGAAATAAAAATCAATCAATTTGTATAAAAAATAAATTTTACCCTAAAAAATGATCAATCTTGCATAAAAAAGATAATTTTTGCAGAATCAAAGATATTTTTTCTCGATAAAAAGATCATTTTTGCCTTTGAAGTTATCATTTTTGATATTGAAAAAAAATTTTTAAAAATCTCAGAACAATTTCTCTCAAAAAGAATAGCTTTCCCAAAATTCAAGATCATTTTTGTCATATTTAGAACGAATTCCGATTAAATAAGTATTCTTTTCAAAATTAAAGTCGATTTTAAAATTGAAAAATTTTGTTTTTGCAAATATACGAAATAAAAATCAATCAATTTGTATAAAAAATAAATTTTACCTTAAAAAA
The DNA here is from genome assembly GCA_025491095.1 of Brachionus asplanchnoidis. Lineage (NCBI taxonomy): Eukaryota > Metazoa > Rotifera > Eurotatoria > Ploima > Brachionidae > Brachionus > Brachionus asplanchnoidis. The sequence continues at coordinate 19,052 of JAILYF010000163.1, forward strand.
AGATCAATCTTGCATAAAAAAGATAATTTTTGCAGAATCAAAGATATTTTTTCTCGATAAAAAGATCATTTTTGCCTTTAAAGTTATCATTTTTGATATTGAAAAAAAATTTTTTAAATCAAAGATTAATTTCTCTCAAAAATAATAATTTTCGCAAAATTCAAGATCATTTTTGTCATATTAAGAACGAATTCCGTTTAAATATGTATTTTTTTCAAAATTACAGTCGATATTAAAGTTGAATAATGTTGTTTTTGCAAATGTACGAAATAAAAATCAATCAATTTGTATAAAAAATTAATTTTACACGAAAAAAAGATCAATCTTGCATAAAAAAGATAATTTTTGCAGAATCAAAGATATTTTTTATCGATAAAAGGATCATTTTTGACTTTAAAGTTATCATTTTTGATTTTGAAAAAAAATTTTTAAAATCAAAGATCAATTTCTCTCAAAAATAATAATTTTCGCAAAATTCAAGATCATTTTTGTCATATAAGAACGATTTCCGATTAAATTAGTATTTTTTTCAAAATTACAGTCGATTTTAAAATTGAAAAATGTTGTTTTTTATAAAAATTCGAAAAAAGAATCAATCAAATTGTATAAAAAATTAATTTTACCCGTAAAAAAAAAGATCAATTTTGCATAAAAAAGATAATTTTTGCAGAATCAAAGATAATTTTTGCAGAATCAAAGATATTTTTTTTCTATAAAAAGATCATTATTGACTTTAAAAATATCATTTTTGATTTTGAAGAAAAAAATTTTTAAAATAAAAGATCTATTTCTCTCAAAAATAATAATTTTCGCAAAATTCAAGATCAATTTTGTCATATAAGAACGATTACCGATTAAATTAGTATTTTTTTCAAAATTACAGTCGATTTTAAAATTGAAAAATGTTGTTTTTTAGAAATATTCGAAAAAAGAATCAATCAAATTGTATAAAAAATTAATTTAACCCGTAAAAAAAAAGATCAATCTTGCATAAAAAAGATAATTTTTGCAGAATCAAAGATATTTTTTATCGATAAAAGAATCATTTTTGACTTTAAAGTTATCATTTTTGATATTGAAAAAAAATTTTTTAAATCAAAGATTAATTTCTCTCAAAAATAATAATTTTCGCAAAATTCAAGATCATTTTTGTCATATTAAGAACGAATTCCGTTTAAATATGTATTTTTTTCAAAATTACAGTCTATATTAAAGTTGAATAATGTTGTTTTTGCAAATGTACGAAATAAAAATCAATCAATTTGTATAAAAAATTAATTTTACACGAAAAAAAGATCAATCTTTCATAAAAAAAATAATTTTTGCAGAATCAAAGATATTTTTTATCGATAAAAGGATCATTTTTGACTTTAAAGTTATCATTTTTGATTTTGAAAAAAAATTTTTTAAATCAAAGATTAATTTCTCTCAAAAATAATAATTTTCGCAAAATTCAAGATCAATTTTGTCATATAAGAACGATTACCGATTAAATTAGTATTTTTTTCAAAATTACAGTCGATTTTAAAATTGAATAATGTTGTTTTTGCAAATGTACGAAATAAAAATCAATCAATTTGTATAAAAAATTAATTTTACACGAAAAAAAAGATCAATCTTGCATAAAAAAGATAATTTTTGCAGAATCAAAGATATTTTTTATCGATAAAAAGATCATTTTTGACTTTAAAGTTATCATTTTTGATTTTGAAAAAAAATTTTTAAAATCAAAGATCAATTTCTCTCAAAAATAATAATTTTCGCAAAATTCAAGATCAATTTTGTCATATAAGAACGATTACCGATTAAATTAGTATTTTTTTCAAAATTACAGTCGATTTTAAAATTGAATAATGTTGTTTTTGCAAATGTACGGAATAAAAATCAATCAATTTGTATAAAAAATTAATTTTACACGAAAAAAAGATCAATCATTCATAAAAAAAATAATTTTTGCAGAATCAAAGATATTTTTAATCTATAAAAGGATCATTTTTGACTTTAAAGTTATCATTTTTGATTTTGAAAAAAAATTTTTAAAATCAAAGATCTATTTCTCTCAAAAATAATAATTTTCGCAAAATTCAAGATCAATTTTGTCAAATATGAACGATTACCGATTAAATTAGTATTTTTTTCAAAATTACAGTCGATTTTAAAATTGAAAAATGTTGTTTTTTAGAAATATTCGAAAAAAGAATCAATCAAATTGTATAAAAAATTAATTTTACCCGTAAAAATAAAGATCAATCTTGCATAAAAAAAATAATTTTTGCAGAATCAAAGATATTTTTTAACGATAAAAGGATCATTTTTGACTTTAAAGTTATCATTTTTGATATTGAAAAAAAATTTTTTAAATCAAAGATTAATTTCTCTCAAAAATAATAATTTTCGCAAAATTCAAGATCATTTTTGTCATATTAAGAACGAATTCCGTTTAAATATGTATTTTTTTCAAAATTACAGTCGATATTAAAGTTGAATAATGTTGTTTTTGCAAATGTACGAAATAAAAATCAATCAATTTGTATAAAAAATTAATTTAACACGAAAAAAAGATCAATCTTTCATAAAAAAGATAATTTTTGCCGAATCAAAGATATTTTTTCTCGATAAAAAGATCATTTTTGCCTTTAAAGTTATCATTTTTGATATTGAAAAAAAATTTTTTAAATCAAAGATTAATTTCTCTCAAAAATAATAATTTTCGCAAAATTCAAGATCATTTTTGTCATATTAAGAACGAATTCCGTTTAAATATGTATTTTTTTCAAAATTACAGTCGATATTAAAGTTGAATAATGTTGTTTTTGCAAATGTACGAAATAAAAATCAATCAATTTGTATAAAAAATTAATTTTACACGAAAAAAAGATCAATCTTTCATAAAAAAAATAATTTATGCAGAATCAAAGATATTTTTTATCGATAAAAGGATCATTTTTGACTTTAAAGTTATCATTTTTGATTTTGAAAAAAAATTTTAAAATCAAAGATCAATTTCTCTCAAAAATAATAATTTTCGCAAAATTCAAGATCAATTTTGTCATATAAGAACGATTTCCGATTAAATTAGTATTTTTTTCAAAATTACAGTCGATTTTAAAATTGAATAATGTTGTTTTTGCAAATGTACGAAATAAAAATCAATCAATTTGTATAAAAAATTAATTTTACACGAAAAAAAGATCAATCTTTCATAAAAAAAATAATTTTTGCAGAATCAAAGATATTTTTAATCTATAAAAGGATCATTTTTGACTTTAAAGTTATCATTTTTGATTTTGAAAAAGAATTTTTAAAATCATAGATCAATTTCTCTCAAAAATAATAATTTTCGCAAAATTCAAGATCAATTTTGTCATATAAGAACGATTACCGATTAAATTAGTATTTTTTTTCAAAATTACAGTCGATTTTAAAATTGAATAATGTTGTTTTTGCAAATGTACGAAATAAAAATCAATCAATTTGTATAAAAAATTAATTTTACACGAAAAAAAGATCAATCTTTCATAAAAAAAATAATTTTTGCAGAATCAAAGATATTTTTTCTCGATAAAAGGATCATTTTTGACTTTAAAGTTATCATTTTTGATTTCGAAAAAAAATTTTTAAAATCAAAGATCAATTTCTCTCAAAAATAATAATTTTCGCAAAATTCAAGATCATTTTTGTCATATAAGAACGATTTCCGATTAAATTAGTATTTTTTTCAAAATTACAGTCGATTTTAAAATTGAATAATGTTGTTTTTGCAAATGTACGAAATAAAAATCAATCAATTTGTATAAAAAATTAATTTTACCCTAAAAAAAGATCAATCTTGCATAAAAAAGATAATTTTTGCAGAATCAAAGATATTTTTTCTCGATAAAAAGATCATTTTTGCCTTTGAAGTTATCATTTTTGATATTGAAAAAAAATTTTTTAAATCAAAGATTAATTTCTCTCAAAAATAATAATTTTCGCAAAATTCAAGATCAATTTTGTCATATAAGAACGATTACCGATTAAATTAGTATTTTTTTCAAAATTACAGTCGATTTTAAAATTGAATAATGTTGTTTTTGCAAATGTACGAAATAAAAATCAATCAATTTGTATAAAAAATTAATTTTACACGAAAAAAAGATCAATCTTTCATAAAAAAAATAATTTTTGCAGAATCAAAGATATTTTTTCTCGATAAAAAGATCATTTTTGCCTTTGAAGTTATCATTTTTGATATTGAAAAAAAATTTTTTAAATCAAAGATTAATTTCTCTCAAAAATAATAATTTTCGCAAAATTCAAGATCATTTTTGTCATATAAAGAACGAATTCCGTTTAAAAATGTATTTTTTTCAAAATTACAGTCGATATTAAAATTGAATAATGTTGTTTTTGCAAATATACAAAATAAAAATCAATCAATTTGTATAAAAAATTAATTTTACACGAAAAAAAGATCAATCTTTCATAAAAAAAATAATTTTTGCAGAATCAAAGATATTTTTAATCTATAAAAGGATCATTTTTGACTTTAAAGTTATCATTTTTGATTTTGAAAAAAAATTTTTTAAAATCGAATATAAAGAGGAATACAGGATTTGCATTGAAAATTTGCCCTTGTTTTATTTTTGATTAGATCACTCAAATTTTTTTATTTTTATCAATTAAGAAACCTTGTTTAAACCTTATTCAGAATATTTAAAGTATTTTTTAAATTTTTGTTCCAAAGTTTACCATTTTGGAAAATAAAATATTTTTTATTGACAAATCTAACTTAACAATACATTCTTTTTTAATATCAATGTTGAGTGAAACTAAGCAAAAAATTTTTTTTACATTACTAGAGTTTCCATATAATTGAAAAAGATTTTTAAGTTTTTAGGAATTTAGTGTTTAAATTTTTATTTAATAAAATTTGATACTCTTCAAACATTATGGATCAAGAGATTTAAATTAACTTCTGCTACTAATACTCTTGATTCGACTTTTTGAATTGAGTCAGAGATATGTTGGAGCAGGGCTGAGTTATTCTGTTACATTGGTTGACAGACCGGTGAAAGAATATGGAGAGGGTTCCGAATCAAGACATATCGACATACTCTTAATTCAATATTTTTTTTAATTTAAACTTTTTTCAATTTTTATCTTTTTATTTTATTTTAATATTTTCTTCTCAGTTTTGATTTGTTTTTTATCTGAAGAAGCTTTAGCTCGACACATGTTAACAAAAAAAAAAATTATTAATTTAATTCAATTTTTAATAAGCTAAAATTATTTAAAATCTCAAGCTATTCTTTTATGATTCATTTTTTTGTGCTATACTTTTTCGATTCATTTTTATTTTTTGCTACACTTTTTCGATTCATTTTTATTTTTGCTTTACTTTTGCGATTCATTCTTTTTTTTGCTTTACTTTTTCGATTCAATAATATTTATTTTTAAGAAAAAATTAGTTAAAAAAAATTAATTATCTTTTAAAAACGGTAAATAAAAATGGTCATATATTTTCTAATTTTTGGTTTTTTTTGTTTGTCAATTTTTACATAAATATTTTCTAAATCTAGACTTGCCCAAATTCAGGAAAAAAAATCCGAAATACTTAGACTCAACTAATGACCGACGATTTTTATTAAAAGACATAAATTTTTTAAGAAAAATATTAACTTTTCTTAAATATTTTGCAGGATTTTTATGAACAAAATATTTTATCAAGAAAGATTATTTATTGATATATTTTTGTTTTTGTGCTTGACTATTACGATTCTTTATTATTTTTTGCTATACTTTTACGATTCTTTATTATTTTTTGCTATACTTTTACGATTCATTCTTTTTTTGTGCTTTACTTTTTTGATTCAATAATTTTTATTTTTAAGAAAAAATTCTTTATATAAAAATCAAACATCTTTAAAAGATTTAATGAAAATGGTCATTTAAAGATTTTCTGTAATTTTCAGATTTTCAATTTTACATAAATATTTTAAAACGAAATGTGAAGATTTAATTTATTATTATGTTGTAGAAGATCAACTCAAAACTGTGTTGGATCGAAAAACTGTTTCTAAAAAAAAATACTCGATTAAAATTAAACATGTTGTATCAAAAATAGAATATTTTTTTTTGTTTTGTTTTAAATCAAAATTCTTAACTTTCATATTTTTTTATTAAGGTAAAGAAATAACTTTTGAAAAAGATCTTATTTTTTATTTAATTTTAATTTTTATTATTTTGAATCGATATGACTTAATTTAAAGAGTTCATTTTTGCATTGTTATGTTTCTGAAATAACTTTTAAAAAAAATTAAATATTTTTTGAAATAAATATTTTTAAAAGTATTTTCACAATATCATTCAGTTTTTCTTTTTCTAAAGTATCCCGTGAAATCAATACATTATGCGAATGAATTTTTATTCAAATTAAAGTAAAATAAAGATTCTTTTAAGAAAAAGGTTGATGATCTTTAAAATTTGAAAAAGAAAAGTCCAGACTTGTCCAAATTCAGGGAAAAAAATCCGAAAAAGTTTGACACAACTAATGACCGACAATTTTTTTTAAAAGACTTGAATTTCAAAATATTTGCAGGTGACACAACATAAAGTTACTCAAAAAAGATTTTGAAACTGTTCTATAAGATTCGAATTTTAGAAAAAATAATTTAGAAAATTAGAGTAATTTTGTTAGGAAAAATATTAACTTTTCTAAAATATTTTGCAGGATTTTTTATGATCAAAATATTTTATCCGGATTAATTATTATAACTACTTAATTCCAAGTTTTTTAATAAGTGATGACATAATTTTAACATTTAAGTTAAATTAATTTACAAATTACATAATAAAAGTCTTTTTAGAATATATCGTAGAGACAAATAAATAAATTACAAAATATTGATTTTTTATTTAATCATTTATATTTCCTGTATACCCAGTCAAACATTTTAGAAATTTTTTGTAATTTCTTTAAAGATTCTTTTTAAAAAGTTGTATAATTTGGCCTAAAGTACGTTTCAGCTTGCTTGAGCACATGCTCTAGAACTTTTTTTTGTTCAAGTGCAGCTCTAGAGCATAACCTGAAGCAAACTGTCAGCTTATTTCAGAAACCTAAGGTTCCGGCAATTCAAAACGTGCACACTATCTTAGGATTCATTTTCATTCGCAAATTCGTAATCTGCATATTTAAAAACTTTAAAAAATGCCATTTTTTAATGGGGGGTTGAAAAAAACTCTTTCTGCTTCAGGGGCTCAAAGATTTTTTTAATTGTCAAATATATGCTTCGGTCCGATGAGAATATCTTTTGGTAACATATACAAAAGATACATAAGTCGGTCTTTGTGAAATTTCCCCACTTTTTAAAAATAGGAAAATTCCCCATAAAAATTTTCCCCACTTTTTTTATTCCCCACTGGGAAAATTCCCCACAATGAAATTTCCCCTTTTATAATTTTACCCATAAAAAGGAGGAGTCATTAAATTAATAAAAAGAAATTAGAAAAAGAAACAAGCCAATTAAATTTTTATTAAATAATAAATTTTATTTTTAATTAATTTTAGAAAAAAATAATTTTAATTTTAATTAATTTTAGAAAAAATAAAGTAATAATAATTATAGGTAATGAATCTTTTTTAGGTTAATATTTGACATTTACTTGTAAATACTCATTTATATTAAATTATCTAATTGATTTTAATTATTATTTTACTTTTTTCCTATTGGTTAGAATTAAATAATTTTAATTTTTTTAAAAGTGAGGATTTTTCATGTAGGGGAATATTACACAAAGGGATATTTTGACAGTGGGGATTTTGTAAAGTGGAGAAAAAAAAAGTGGGGAATTTTCCTATAAATCATATAAATCACATACCATCTTGTAGAGCAAAAAATTCTCTACTAGAAAAAAAATTTTTTTCCCAAAAAAAAACTTAGTCTCGAGATTTTTTCAAAAAAAGCCGAAATTTTACCCATTTTTTGTTTTTTTGTATCTTGTCCCAGGTGACCTCCTGATCCCAAATGAGATATACAAATTCTGAAACTAGAGAAAATTCTGAACAAGTTGTAAGTTTTATTTTTTCAAATTTTTGATTTTTAAGCCAAATAAATTAGTTGAAAAAGAGGGTGTTTTCTCAATTTTTATTGAGATCATTTATTTTTTTAAAGTTTGTTTTTTTTAAACATTATTTTTGTAATTATTCATTAAATTTTATTTTCATGTTCAAAAATAAAGAAATTTAAAAAAAAAATCAAAATAAAAATATAAGTTAAAAAATAAGAATTAATCATTTTCGAGGGTAATAATTTGAAAGTTTCAAAGTCAAGACTAAACCCATTTTTTTTTTTAAACAAAATTACAACTTAGACAATTTTTTTAGTTTGTTGAATTCTTTTTGAAAGATTCGTTGAGCATAAGATCATTTTTTTTTTTTTTTTTAGTTTCGAGCCAAAGCTTCTTTAGAATAAAATACAAAATAAAAAATAAAATTTTCATGGAAATAAGCTTAAACAAAGAAGGGAAATTATAATAAATAAATACTTGTTTGCTTGTCTCTATAATTGATAAAGATTTTAATTCGATTAGAACGTGTTTATAAGTAATTTTCAACTCTTCAAAGTGAACAATATAAGCAAATTGAACACTGAATAATTTTATAAAATATTTTTCGGAAATCTGTGCGATGAAATGTTTTAATAAGCGATGACAGAATTTTAACAATTAAGTAAAATAAATTTACAAATTGCAGAATAAAATTCTATTTAGAATATATCAGAGACAAATAAATAAATCTCAAAATATTGATTTTTTATTAAACATTTATATTTCCTGAAAACATTTTATTGAGATTTTTTGTAGTTTCTTTAAAGATTCTTTATAAAAAAATTCTATAATTTGACCTACAGTACGTTTCAAAAATAAGTTGACAATTTTTAGAGCACTGTTTAAGCAGCTCTATAACTTTTTTCTTTTTCTAGCTCAGCTCTAGAGCATGTGCTTAAGCAAACTGTCAATTTATTTTAGAAACGCCAAGTATTTTGAAGTAAAAATAGAGATATTTATATAGATAAAAAATCTCTCCATTTTCTCTAAATTCTCTGTAAAATACTCTAGAGCATGTGCTTAAGCAAAGCTTTCAAATAGACTTATTGTAAGTAATGACATTTACAAAATGTTTAAGTATTGATCAGTTCAGGAAAGAAAGAAGAAATAGCAGGATATCAATTCTTATGAGTTTTTTTTTTAAACATGAGCATTAGCTTAATTTATTAGATATTATCAATACAGATCTTACATTCTCGCTATTAAAAATATTAAGTGATCTGAATCGACTCCACTAAAGTCGACTTTTCGACAAATCGATTTTCAGAGAATCGACTTTTAGTCGACTTAATCGAACATTTTTCTCAATAAAATTTATTCTTTTATTCAAAAATTTATTTATTTATTTGTGTTTTAAAAATAAATTTTAATAGTTCACAAAAAATTCATATAATAGAGTCAAATAATTAACTAACAATCAACAGCCTAGTGTTTATATTTTTCTTTAATTTATCTTACAAGACTTAACAGACATAATTTTCTGTTTCGATCATAAAACATATTCAAATCACGGGCTTTTTTTTTGACTCTTAAGGCATTTTATCTTTTTTTTAATTATTTTAAATGAATATTAGTAATAAATAAATAAATCACGTGAATTTTTTACCTTTTAAAATTTTTTTATATTCCGGCAACATGAATTATCTTCCGTTCCAGGAACCTGTCTTGAGGCTTGTGACTTAAATAACTCTGGATTATTTGAGTTGCTTAAAAGTCACAAGTCCAAGTCTGGACTTTAAAATTTTGAATACTGAAGAATAATTTTGAAGACTTTTATGCTAAAATTGCACGAAAATTCTGAAATATTGCAAATATATTTGCATTAGACAACCCCAGAGTATATAAATTTTTTAATTGAAGCCTGATCTAGAACATTTGAAAAAAAAGCCTGGATTTGGACTTTTTTTTGGGACTTTTAAACAACTCTGGATTTTATCAAAGACAAAGCCATTTCTTTTTCTTCTAAAATCGAAATAAAAGTCGACTATAATTTTAAAATTGTTGATTTTTAGTCGGTTTCGAAGAAATAAAGTCGACTTTTCTGATTTAAATTCGCAACACTAAAAATAATATCATTCAATTTAACGTCTATTGTTAAAACGAATGACCCTGCTTAGACTTTGAACTCAAAATTGTTAAAACTCTAATTGAGTTCAGTTTCAAGAATACCATCTCTGGTATTGTAGACTCAGTGAAGTTTGTTAGTTATACACAAAATAAGTCAAAGTTTAGAACAAAGGATCTTATTTACTGGTACCAAGTTCTAAAAAATCTATTAAAAATTTCTTTTTAGCATTTTGTGTTTTGTAATTTCAATAATTAAATTATAAACTAATTCTATTCTCTAAAATTCAAATACGAATAACTTTTTAATTAACTTCTTTATTTATTTTTTTATTTTGTCAATGTAACTTAGAACTTATCAATAAATAATAATAATAATTATAATAATAATAATAATAACCTAATTAATCTTAAATTAAATTTTTTTTTTAAATTCTAAGTTTTGTTTTTCATAGTGGCGATCATGTTTTTCATCTTTGCTATATTAATACTTGAAAATTCCATTTTTTGAAGCATAAAATCATGTTTATTGGCCTTAATAAATAAAATTTACGACTAATTGATCTAAATTGAAAAAAAAATTGAAGACTATTATTTTAGAAAAATAAAATAAATTTTTAAAATTGTTTTTGAGAAAAATGTACAATAAACTCTAAAAAAACTCAACAAATTTCTTTAAAGGTCCCTTAAAATTTAGTTGACTGGCTACCCAGTAACACTTTTTATAGAGATTTTTTGTAGTTTCCTTATAGATTCTTTAAAAAATCTTTACAATTTGACCTATTTTGAAGAAAAAATAGAGATATTCTAGTGATAAAAAGTGTATATAAAAAATAGATAATTAATGAATATAAAAAAAACTTTTCTTTTTCTCTATATATTCTTTAGAATGCTATATCTGTTCAACCAGTCAATAAGTTTTCAGAGATTTTTAGTAGTTTTGATACAGATTCTTTAAAAAATCTTTAGTGAATAAATTATTAAAGAAAATATTGAGAAATTTAAGAGAAGGGATAATTTTTAAAAATGTCTAATTCTATTTTTTTTAATGTAATTTAAGTTTTATTATAATATTAAAATATTCTCTCATTAATTTTTTTAAGATTAAACTTGAAGACTTTTTAGAGAAATATGAAAGAAATTTTTAAAGAAAAATAAGAGAAAAATGTACGATAACGTCTAAAAAGACTACAAAATTCTCTAAAATTTCTTTAAAGATCCTTAAAAATTTAGTTGACTGGATAATCAAAATTAATTTTTAATTTGTTGAATTTAGTGAAACATATTTTGTTTCATGTTGTTTCATCAATAAAGTTTATAATGCTAAATTTTTTTAATTTAAATTAATGAAAAATATTTTATTATTTTAAATTACTTGAAGGTTTGCATCGAAATTCACAATACCATAATAGTTTAACTTTTGTTTTTTACATCTATACTTTTTTTACTTTATTTGCTTTGTTTAGATTATCTCTTTTCATCTAACAAACCCGTAGCTAAAAAAGGAAAAAAGTAATCTTAACCAAAAATACTCACATAGAATCAATTAAACAAATGGAGTAAAATAAATTTTTTTTCCTGCAAGGCTTTAATCTTGAATTTGAATAAAATTTAAAAAGTAAAAAGATCTAAACCAAAGGTTTTGATAAAGATTAATACAGATTAATAAAAAAATCATTTATTTCTGCAAAATTTTATCATCAATTTTAAGGATAATTTTTGAAAAAAGCAAAATTTTACAGAAAAGCATTTTTGTCCCTTGATTAAGATTAAATTTCTTAAAAAAAAACTGATTTTTAAAGAAAAATAATTTATTTACAATCTTAATTGATCAATTTCTTTCAAAAAGAATTCAACAAACTAAAAAAATTGTCTAAGTTGTAATTTTGTTTAAAAAAAAAAAATTGGTTTAGTCTTGACTTTGAAACTTTCAAATTATTACCCTCGAAAATGATTAATTCTTATTTTTTAACTTATATAAGAATTGATATCCTGCTATTTCTTCTTTCTTTCCTGAACTGATCAATACTTAAACATTTTGTAAATGTCATTACTTACAATAAGTCTATTTGAAAGCTTTGCTTAAGCACATGCTCTAGAGTATTTTACAGAGAATTTAGAGAAAATGGAGAGATTTTTTATCTATATAAATATCTCTATTTTTACTTCAAAATACTTGGCGTTTCTAAAATAAATTGACAGTTTGCTTAAGCACATGCTCTAGAGCTGAGCTAGAAAAAGAAAAAAGTTATAGAGCTGCTTAAACAGTGCTCTAAAAATTGTCAACTTATTTTTGAAACGTACTGTAGGTCAAATTATAGAATTTTTTTATAAAGAATCTTTAAAGAAACTACAAAAAATCTCAATAAAATGTTTTCAGGAAATATAAATGTTTAATAAAAAATCAATATTTTGAGATTTATTTATTTGTCTCTGATATATTCTAAATAGAATTTTATTCTGCAATTTGTAAATTTATTTTACTTAATTGTTAAAATTCTGTCATCGCTTATTAAAACATTTCATCGCACAGATTTCCGAAAAATATTTTATAAAATTATTCAGTGTTCAATTTGCTTATATTGTTCACTTTGAAGAGTTGAAAATTACTTATAAACACGTTCTAATCGAATTAAAATCTTTATCAATTATAGAGACAAGCAAACAAGTATTTATTTATTATAATTTCCCTTCTTTGTTTAAGCTTATTTCCATGAAAATTTTATTTTTTATTTTGTATTTTATTCTAAAGAAGCTTTGGCTCGAAACTAAAAAAAAAAAAAAAAATGATCTTATGCTCAACGAATCTTTCAAAAAGAATTCAACAAACTAAAAAAATTGTCTAAGTTGTAATTTTGTTTAAAAAAAAAAATGGGTTTAGTCTTGACTTTGAAACTTTCAAATTATTACCCTCGAAAATGATTAATTCTTATTTTTTAACTTATATTTTTATTTTTATTTTTTTTTTAAATTTCTTTATTTTTGAACATGAAAATAAAATTTAATGAATAATTACAAAAATAATGTTTAAAAAAAACAAACTTTAAAAAAAATAAATGATCTCAATAAAAATTGAGAAAACACCCTCTTTTTCAACTAATTTATTTGGCTTAAAAATCAAAAATTTGAAAAAATAAAACTTACAACTTGTTCAGAATTTTCTCTAGTTTCAGAATTTGTATATCTCATTTGGGATCAGGAGGTCACCTGGGACAAGATACAAAAAAACAAAAAATGGGTAAAATTTCGGCTTTTTTTGAAAAAATCTCGAGACTAAGTTTTTTTTTGGGAAAAAAATTTTTTTTCTAGTAGAGAATTTTTTGCTCTACAAGATGGTATGTGATTTATATGATTTATAGGAAAATTCCCCACTTTTTTTTTCTCCACTTTACAAAATCCCCACTGTCAAAATATCCCTTTGTGTAATATTCCCCTACATGAAAAATCCTCACTTTTAAAAAAATTAAAATTATTTAATTCTAACCAATAGGAAAAAAGTAAAATAATAATTAAAATCAATTAGATAATTTAATATAAATGAGTATTTACAAGTAAATGTCAAATATTAACCTAAAAAAGATTCATTACCTATAATTATTATTACTTTATTTTTTCTAAAATTAATTAAAATTAAAATTATTTTTTTCTAAAATTAATTAAAAATAAAATTTATTATTTAATAAAAATTTAATTGGCTTGTTTCTTTTTCTAATTTCTTTTTATTAATTTAATGACTCCTCCTTTTTATGGGTAAAATTATAAAAGGGGAAATTTCATTGTGGGGAATTTTCCCAGTGGGGAATAAAAAAAGTGGGGAAAATTTTTATGGGGAATTTTCCTATTTTTAAAAAGTGGGGAAATTTCACAAAGACCGACTTATGTATCTTTTGTATATGTTACCAAAAGATATTCTCATCGGACCGAAGCATATATTTGACAATTAAAAAAATCTTTGAGCCCCTGAAGCAGAAAGAGTTTTTTTCAACCCCCCATTAAAAAATGGCATTTTTTAAAGTTTTTAAATATGCAGATTACGAATTTGCGAATGAAAATGAATCCTAAGATAGTGTGCACGTTTTGAATTGCCGGAACCTTAGGTTTCTGAAATAAGCTGACAGTTTGCTTCAGGTTATGCTCTAGAGCTGCACTTGAACAAAAAAAAGTTCTAGAGCATGTGCTCAAGCAAGCTGAAACGTACTTTAGGCCAAATTATACAACTTTTTAAAAAGAATCTTTAAAGAAATTACAAAAAATTTCTAAAATGTTTGACTGGGTATACAGGAAATATAAATGATTAAATAAAAAATCAATATTTTGTAATTTATTTATTTGTCTCTACGATATATTCTAAAAAGACTTTTATTATGTAATTTGTAAATTAATTTAACTTAAATGTTAAAATTATGTCATCACTTATTAAAAAACTTGGAATTAAGTAGTTATAATAATTAATCCGGATAAAATATTTTGATCATAAAAAATCCTGCAAAATATTTTAGAAAAGTTAATATTTTTCCTAACAAAATTACTCTAATTTTCTAAATTATTTTTTCTAAAATTCGAATCTTATAGAACAGTTTCAAAATCTTTTTTGAGTAACTTTATGTTGTGTCACCTGCAAATATTTTGAAATTCAAGTCTTTTAAAAAAAATTGTCGGTCATTAGTTGTGTCAAACTTTTTCGGATTTTTTTCCCTGAATTTGGACAAGTCTGGACTTTTCTTTTTCAAATTTTAAAGATCATCAACCTTTTTCTTAAAAGAATCTTTATTTTACTTTAATTTGAATAAAAATTCATTCGCATAATGTATTGATTTCACGGGATACTTTAGAAAAAGAAAAACTGAATGATATTGTGAAAATACTTTTAAAAATATTTATTTCAAAAAATATTTAATTTTTTTTAAAAGTTATTTCAGAAACATAACAATGCAAAAATGAACTCTTTAAATTAAGTCATATCGATTCAAAATAATAAAAATTAAAATTAAATAAAAAATAAGATCTTTTTCAAAAGTTATTTCTTTACCTTAATAAAAAAATATGAAAGTTAAGAATTTTGATTTAAAACAAAACAAAAAAAAATATTCTATTTTTGATACAACATGTTTAATTTTAATCGAGTATTTTTTTTAGAAACAGTTTTTCGCTCCAACACAGTTTTGAGTTGATCTTCTACAACATAATAATAAATTAAATCTTCACATTTCGTTTTAAAATATTTATGTAAAATTGAAAATCTGAAAATTACAGAAAATCTTTAAATGACCATTTTCATTAAATCTTTTAAAGATGTTTGATTTTTATATAAAGAATTTTTTCTTAAAAATAAAAATTATTGAATCAAAAAAGTAAAGCACAAAAAAAGAATGAATCGTAAAAGTCAAGCACAAAAACAAAAATATATCAATAAATAATCTTTCTTGATAAAATATTTTGTTCATAAAAATCCTGCAAAATATTTAAGAAAAGTTAATATTTTTCTTAAAAAATTTATGTCTTTTAATAAAAATCGTCGGTCATTAGTTGAGTCTAAGTTTTTCGGATTTTTTTTCCTGAATTTGGACAAGTCTAGATTTAGAAAATATTTATGTAAAAATTGACAAACTAAAAAAAACAAAAATTAGAAAATATATGACCATTTTTATTACCTTTTTTAAAAGATAATTAATTTTTTTTAACTAATTTTTTCTTAAAAATAAATATTATTGAATCGAAAAAGTAAAGCAAAAAAAAGAATGATTCGCAAAAGTAAAGCAAAAATAAAAATGAATCGAAAAAGTGTAGCAAAAAATAAAAATGAATCGAAAAAGTATAGCACAAAAAAATGAATCATAAAAGAATAGCTTGAGATTTTATATAATTTTAGCTTATTAAAAATTGAATGAAATTAATAATTTTTTTTTTGTTAACATGTGTCGAGCTAAAGCTTCTTCAGATAAAAAACAAATCAAAACTGAGAAGAAAATAAAAAGATAAAAATTGAAAAAAGTTTAAATTAAAAAAAAATATTGAATTAAGAGTATGTCGATATGTCTTGATTCGGAACCCTCTCCATATTCTTTCACCGGTCTGTCAACCGATGTAACAGAATAACTCAGCCCTGCTCCAACATATCTCTGACTCAATTCAAAAAGTCGAATCAAGAGTATTAGTAGCAGAAGTTTATTTAAATCTCTTGATCCATAATGTTTAAAGAGTATCAAATTTTATTAAATAAAAATTTAAACACTAAATTCCTAAAAACTTAAAAATCTTTTTCAATTATATGGAAACTCTAGTAATGTAAAAAAAATTTTTTGCTTAGTTTCACTCAACATTGATATTAAAAAAGAATGTATTGTTAAGTTAGATTTGTCAATAAAAAATATTTAAAATAAAAAAATTTGAGTGATCTAATCAAAAATAAAACAGGGGCAAATTTTCATTGCAAATCCTGTATTCCTCTTTCTCTCAAAAATAATAATTTTCGCGAAATTCAAGATCATTTTTGTCATATTAAGAACGAATTCCGATTAAAAAAGTATTTTTTTCAAAATTACAGTCGATTTTAAAGTTGAAAAATGTTGTTTTTTAGAAATATTCGAAAAAAGAATCAATCAAATTGTATAAAAAATTAATTTTACCCTAAAAAAAGATCAATCTTACATAAAAAAGATAATTTTTGCAGAATCAAAGATATTTTTTCTCGATAAAAGGATCATTTTTGACTTTAAAGTTATCATTTTTGATTTTGAAAAAAAAACTTTAAAAATCTCGGATCAATTTCTCTCAAAAAGAATAGTTTTCGCAAAATTCAAGATCATTTTTGTCATATTTAGAACGAATTCCGATTAAATAAGTATTCTTTTCAAAATTACAGTCGATTTTAAAATTGAAAAATGTTGTTTTTGCAAATATACGAAATAAAAATCAATCAATTTGTATAAAAAATAAATTTTACCCTAAAAAAAGATCAATCTTACATAAAAAAGATAATTTTTGCAGAATCAAAGATATTTTTTCTCGATAAAAAGATCATTTTTGCCTTTGAAGTTATCATTTTTGATAATGAAAAAAAATTTTAAAAAATCTCAGAACAATTTCTCTCAAAAAGAATAGTTTTCCCAAAATTCAAGATCATTTTTGTCATATTTAGAACGAATTCCGATTAAATAAGTATTTTTTTTCAATTCCGGTCGATTTCAAAATTAAAAAATGTTGTTTTTTAGCAAAATTCGGAAAAAGAATCAATCAAATTGTATAAAAAATTAATTTTACCCTAAAAAAAGATCAATCTTGCATAAAAACGATAATTTTTGCAGAATCAAAGATATTTTTTCTTTATAAAAGGATCAATTTTGCCTTTATAGTTATCATTTTTGATTTTGAAAAAAAATTTTTTAAATCAAAGATCAATTTCTCTCAAAAAGAATAGTTTTCGCAAAATTCAAGATCATTTTTGTCATATTTAGAACGAATTCCGATTAAATAAGTATTCTTTTCAAAATTATAGTCGATTTTAAAATTGAAAAATGTTGTTTTTGCAAATATACGAAATAAAAATCAATCAATTTGTATAAAAAATAAATTTTACCCTAAAAAAAGATCAATCTTACATAAAAAAGATAATTTTTGCAGAATCAAAGATATTTTTTCTCGATAAAAAGATCATTTTTGCCTTTGAAGTTATCATTTTTGATATTGAAAAAAAATTTTAAAAAATCTCAGAACAATTTCTCTCAAAAAGAATAGTTTTCCCAAAATTCAAGATCATTTTTGTCATATTTAGAACGAATTCCGATTAAATAAGTATTTTTTTCAATTCCTGTCGATTTCAAAATTAAAAAATGTTGTTTTTTAGCAAAATTCGGAAAAAGAATCAATCAAATTGTATAAAAAATTAATTTTACCCTAAAAAAAGATCAATCTTGCATAAAAAAGATAATTTTTGCAGAATCAAAGATATTTTTTCTTTATAAAAGGATCAATTTTGCCTTTATAGTTATCATTTTTGATTTTGAAAAAAAATTTTTTAAATCAAAGATCAATTTCTCTCAAAAAGATTAGTTTTCGCAAAATTCAAGATCATTTTTGTCATATTTAGAACGAATTCCGATTAAATAAGTATTTTTATCAATTCCAGTCGATTTCAAAATTATATAATGTTGTTTTTAAGCAATATTCGAAAAATAATCAACTAATTGTATAAAAAATTAATTTTACACGAAAAAAAGATCAATCTTGCATTAAAAAGATAATTTTTGCAGAATCAAAGATATTTTTTCTTTAAAAAAAGATCATTTTTGCCTTTAAAGTTATCATTTTTGATATTGAAAAAAAAATTTTAAAATCAAAGATCAATTTCTCTCAAAAAGATTAGTTTTCGCAAAATTCAAGATCATTTTTGTCATATTTAGAACGAATTCCGATTAAATAAGTATTTTTTTCAATTCCAGTCGATTTCAAAAT
The DNA here is from genome assembly GCA_025491095.1 of Brachionus asplanchnoidis. Classification (NCBI taxonomy): domain Eukaryota; kingdom Metazoa; phylum Rotifera; class Eurotatoria; order Ploima; family Brachionidae; genus Brachionus; species Brachionus asplanchnoidis. The sequence goes on from JAILYF010000163.1 coordinate 37,655, forward strand.
TAATTAATGTTGTTTTTAAGCAATATTCGAAAAATAATCAACTAATTGTATAAAAAATTAATTTTACCCTAAAAAAAGATCAATCTTGCATAAAAAAGATAATTTTTGCAGAATCAAAGATATTTTTTCTTTAAAAAAAGATCATTTTTGCCTTTAAAGTTATCATTTTTGATTTTGAAAAAAAATTTTTTAAATCAAAGATCAATTTCTCTCAAAAATATTAATTTTCGCAAAATTCAAGATCATTTTTGTCATATTTAGAACGAATTCCGTTTTAATATGTATTTTTTTCAAAATTTCAGTCGATTTTAAATTTGAAAAATGTTGTTTTTGCAAATGTACGAAATAAAAATCAATCAATTTGTATAAAAAATTAATTTTACCCTAAAAAAAGATCAATCTTGCATAAAAAAGATAATTTTTGCAGAATCAAAGATATTTTATCTAGATAAAAAGATCATTCTTGCCTTTGAAGTTATCATTTTTGATATTGAAAAAAAAATTTTAAAATCAAAGATCAATTTCTCTCAAAAAGAATAATTTTCGCAAAATTCAAGATCATTATTGTCATATTAAGAACGAATTCCGTTTTAATATGTATTTTTTTCAAAATTTCAGTCGATTTTAAATTTGAAAAATGTTGTTTTTGCAAATGTACGAAATAAAAATCAATCAATTTGTATAAAAAATTAATTTTACCCTAAAAAAAGATCAATCTTGCATAAAAAAGATAATTTTTGCAGAATCAAAGATATTTTATCTAGATAAAAAGATCATTCTTGCCTTTGAAGTTATCATTTTTGATATTGAAAAAAAAATTTTAAAATCAAAGATCAATTTCTCTCAAAAAGATTAGTTTTCGCAAAATTCAAGATCATTTTTGTCATATTTAGAACGAATTCCGATTAAATAAGTATTTTTTTCAATTCCAGTCGATTTCAAAATTAAATAATGTTGTTTTTAAGCAATATTCGAAAAATAATCAACTAATTGTATAAAAAATTAATTTTACCCTAAAAAAAGATCAATCTTGCATAAAAAAGATAATTTTTGCAGAATCAAAGATATTTTATCTCGATAAAAAGATCATTGTTGCCTTTGAAGTTATCATTTTTGATATTGAAAAAAAAATTTTAAAATCAAAGATCAATTTCTCTCAAAAAGAATAATTTTCGCAAAATTCAAGATCATTATTGTCATATTAAGAACGAATTCCGATTAAATAAGTTTTTTTTTCAAATCCAGTCGATTTTAAAATTGAAAAATGTTGTTTTTAAGCAATATTCCAAAAAAAATCAATCAAATTGCATAAAAAATTAATTTTACCCGTGAAAAAAAAGATCAATCTTGCATAAAAAGGATAATTTTTGCAGAATCGAAGATATTTTTTCTCGATAAAAGGATCATTTTTGACTTTAAAGTTATCATTTTTGATTTTGAAAAAAAAACTTTAAAAATCTCAGATCAATTTCTCTCGAAAATATTAATTTTCGCAAAATTCAAGATCATTTTTGTCATATTTAGAACGAATTCCGATTAAATAAGTATTCTTTTCAAAATTACAGTCGATTTTAAAATTGAAAAATGTTGTTTTTGCAAATATACAAAATAAAAATCAATCAATTTGTATAAAAAATTAATTTTACCCTAAAAAAAGATCAATCTTGCATAAAAAAGATAATTTTTGCAGAATCAAAGATATTTTTTCTCGATAAAAAGATCATTGTTTCCTTTGAAGTTATCATTTTTGATATTGAAAAAAAATTTTTAAAATCAAAGATCAATTTCTCTCAAAAATAATAATTTTCGCAAAATTCAAGATCATTTTTGTCATATAAGAACGATTTCCGATTAAATTAGTATTTTTTTCAAAATTACAGTCGATTTTAAAATTGAAAAATGTTGTTTTTTAGAAATATTCGAAAAAAGAATCAATCAAATTGTAAAAAAAATTAATTTTACCCGTATAAAAAAAGATCAATCTTGCATAAAAAAGATAATTTTTGCAGAATCAAAGATATTTTTTCTCGATAAAAAAAATCATTTTTGCCTTTGAAAGAAAAATTTTAAAAATTCAAGATCAATTTCTCTCCAAAATAATAATTTTCGCAAAATTCAAGATCATTTTTGTCATATTAAGAACGAATTCCGATTAAACAAGTATTTTTTTCAAAGTTACAGTCGCTTTAAAATTGAAAAATGTTGTTTTTTAGAAATATTCGAAAAAAGAATCAATCAAATTGTATAAAAAATTAATATTACCCGTAAAAAAAAAGATCAATCTTGCATAAAAAAGATAATTTTTGCAGAATCAAAGATATTTTTTTTCGATAAAAGGATCATTTTTGACTTTAAAGTTATCATTTTTGATTTTGAAAAAAAAAATTTTTAAAAATCAAAGATCAATTTCTTTCAAAAATATTAATTTTCGCAAAATTCAAGATCATTTTTTCCATATAAGAACGATTTCCGATAAAATTAGTATTTTTTTCAAAATTACAGTCGATTTTAAAATTGAAAAATGTTGTTTTTTAGAAATATTCGAAAAAAGAATCAATCAAATTTTATAAAAAATTAATATTACCCGTAAAAAAAAAGATCAATTTTGCATAAAAAGGATAATTTTTGCAGAATCAAAGATATTTTTTCTCGATAAAAAAATCATTTTAGCCTTTGAAGTTATCATTTTTGATTTTAAAGAAAAAATTTTAAAAATTCAAGATCAATTTCTCTCAAAAATAATAATTTTCGCAAAATTCAAGATCATTTTTTCCATATAAGAACGATTTCCGATAAAATTAGTATTTTTTTCAAAATTACAGTCGATTTTAAAATTGAAAAATGTTGTTTTTTAGAAATATTCGAAAAAAGAATCAATCAAATTGTATAAAAAATTAATATAACCCGTAAAAAAAAAGATCAATCTTGCATAAAAAGGATAATTTTTGCAGAATCAAAGATATTTTTTCTCGATAAAAAAATCATTTTTGCCTTTGAAGTTATCATTTTTGATTTTAAAGAAAAAATTTTAAAAATTCAAGATCAATTTCTCTCAAAAATATTAATTTTCGCAAAATTCAAGATCAATTTCTCTCAAAAATAATAATTTTCGCAAAATTCAAGATCATTTTTTCCATATAAGAACGATTTCCGATAAAATTAGTATTTTTTTCAAAATTACAGTCGATTTTAAAATTGAAAAATGTTGTTTTTTAGAAATATTCGAAAAAAGAATCAATCAAATTGTATAAAAAATTAATATAACCCGTAAAAAAAAAGATCAATCTTGCATAAAAAGGATAATTTTTGCAGAATCAAAGATATTTTTTCTCGATAAAAAAATCATTTTTGCCTTTGAAGTTATCATTTTTGATTTTAAAGAAAAAATTTTAAAAATTCAAGATCAATTTCTCTCAAAAATATTAATTTTCGCAAAATTCAAGATCATTTTTTCCATATAAGAACGATTTCCGATAAAATTAGTATTTTTTTCAAAATTACAGTCGATTTTAAAATTGAAAAATGTTGTTTTTTAGAAATATTCGAAAAAAGAATCAATCAAATTGTATAAAAAATTAATATAACCCGTAAAAAAAAAGATCAATTTTGCATAAAAAGGATAATTTTTGCAGAATCAAAGATATTTTTTCTCGATAAAAAAATCATTTTTGCCTTTGAAGTTATCATTTTTGATTTTAAAGAAAAAATTTTAAAAATTCAAGGACAATTTCTCTCAAAAATATTAATTTTCGCAAAATTCAAGATCATTTTTTCCATATAAGAACGATTTCCGATAAAATTAGTATTTTTTTCAAAATTACAGTCGATTTTAAAATTGAAAAATGTTGTTTTTTAGAAATATTCGCAAAAGAATCAATCAAATTGTATAAAAAATTAATATAACCCGTAAAAAAAAAGATCAATCTTGCATAAAAAGGATAATTTTTGCAGAATCAAAGATATTTTTTCTCGATAAAAAAATCATTTTTGCCTTTGAAGTTATCATTTTTGATTTTAAAGAAAAAATTTTAAAAATTCAAGATCAATTTCTCTCAAAAATATTAATTTTCGCAAAATTCAAGATCATTTTTTCCATATAAGAACGATTTCCGATAAAATTAGTATTTTTTTCAAAATTACAGTCGATTTTAAAATTGAAAAATGTTGTTTTTTAGAAATATTCGAAAAAAGAATCAATCAAATTGTATAAAAAATTAATATAACCCGTAAAAAAAAAGATCAATCTTGCATAAAAAGGATAATTTTTGCAGAATCAAAGATATTTTTTCTCGATAAAAAAATCATTTTTGCCTTTGAAGTTATCATTTTTGATTTTAAAGAAAAAATTTTAAAAATTCAAGATCAATTTCTCTCAAAAATAATAATTTTCGCAAAATTCAAGATCATTTTTTCCATATAAGAACGATTTCCGATAAAATTAGTATTTTTTTCAAAATTACAGTCGATTTTAAAATTGAAAAATGTTGTTTTTTAGAAATATTCGAAAAAAGAATCAATCAAATTGTATAAAAAATTAATATAACCCGTAAAAAAAAAGATCAATCTTGCATAAAAAGGATAATTTTTGCAGAATCAAAGATATTTTTTCTCGATAAAAAAATCATTTTTGCCTTTGAAGTTATCATTTTTGATTTTAAAGAAAAAATTTTAAAAATTCAAGATCAATTTCTCTCAAAAATATTAATTTTCGCAAAATTCAAGATCATTTTTTCCATATAAGAACGATTTCCGATAAAATTAGTATTTTTTTCAAAATTACAGTCGATTTTAAAATTGAAAAATGTTGTTTTTTAGAAATATTCGAAAAAAGAATCAATCAAATTGTATAAAAAATTAATATAACCCGTAAAAAAAAAGATCAATTTTGCATAAAAAGGATAATTTTTGCAGAATCAAAGATATTTTTTCTCGATAAAAAAATCATTTTTGCCTTTGAAGTTATCATTTTTGATTTTAAAGAAAAAATTTTAAAAATTCAAGATCAATTTCTCTCAAAAATAATAATTTTCGCAAAATTCAACATCATTTTTGTCATATTTAGAACAAATTCCGATTAAATAAGTATTCTTTTCAAAATTACAGTCGATTTTAAAATTGAAAAATGTTGTTTTTTAGAAATATTCGAAAAAAGAATCAATCAAATTGTATAAAAAATTAATATAACCCAGAAAAAAAAGATCAATCTTGCATAAAAAGGATAATTTTTGCAGAATCAAAGATATTTTTTCTCGATAAAAAAATCATTTTTGCCTTTGAAGTTATCATTTTTGATTTTAAAGAAAAAATTTTAAAAATTCAAGATCAATTTCTCTCAAAAATAATAATTTTCGCAAAATACAAGATCATTTTTTCCATATAAGAACGATTTCCGATAAAATTAGTATTTTTTTCAAATTACAGTCGATTTTAAAATTGAAAAATGTTGTTTTTTAGAAATATTCGAAAAAAGAATCAATCAAATTGTATAAAAAATTAATATAACCCAGAAAAAAAAGATCAATCTTGCATAAAAAGGATAATTTTTGCAGAATCAAAGATATTTTTTCTCGATAAAAAATCATTTTTGCCTTTGAAGTTATCATTTTTGATTTTAAAGAAAAAATTTTAAAAATTCAAGATCAATTTCTCTCAAAAATAATAATTTTCGCAAAATACAAGATCATTTTTTCCATATAAGAACGATTTCCGATAAAATTAGTATTTTTTTCAAAATTACAGTCGATTTTAAAATTGAAAAATGTTGTTTTTTAGAAATATTCGAAAAAAGAATCAATCAAATTGTATAAAAAATTAATATAACCCAGAAAAAAAAGATCAATCTTGCATAAAAAGGATAATTTTTGCAGAATCAAAGATATTTTTTCTCGATAAAAAAATCATTTTTGCCTTTGAAGTTATCATTTTTGATTTTAAAGAAAAAATTTTAAAAATTCAAGATCAATTTCTCTCAAAAATAATAATTTTCGCAAAATACAAGATCATTTTTTCCATATAAGAACGATTTCCGATAAAATTAGTATTCTTTTCAAAATTACAGTCGATTTTAAAATTGAAAAATGTAGTTTTTTAGAAATATTCGAAAAAAGAATCAATCAAATTGTATAAAAAATTAATATAACCCGTAAAAAAAAAGATCAATCTTGCATAAAAAGGATAATTTTTGCAGAATCAAAGATATTTTTTCTCGATAAAAAAATCATTTTTGCCTTTGAAGTTATCATTTTTGATTTTAAAGAAAAAATTTTAAAAATTCAAGATCAATTTCTCTCAAAAATAATAATTTTCGCAAAGTTCAAGATCATTTTTTCCATATAAGAACGATTTCCGATTAAATTAGTATTTTTTTCAAAATTACAGTCGATTTTAAAATTGAAAAATGTTGTTTTTTAGAAATATTCGAAAAAAGAATCAATCAAATTGTATAAAAAATTAATATAACCCGTAAAAAAAAAGATCAATCTTGCATAAAAAGGATAATTTTTGCAGAATCAAAGATATTTTTTCTCGATAAAAAAATCATTTTTGCCTTTGAAAGAAAAATTTTAAAAATTCAAGATCAATTTCTCTCCAAAATAATAATTTTCGCAAAATTCAAGATCATTTTTGTCATATTAAGAACGAATTCCGATTAAACAAGTATTTTTTTCAAAACTACAGTCGCTTTAAAATTGAAAAATGTTGTTTTTTAGAAATATTCGAAAAAAGAATCAATCAAATTGTATAAAAAATTAATATTACCCGTAAAAAAAAAGATCAATCTTGCATAAAAAAGATAATTTTTGCAGAATCAAAGATATTTTTTTTCGATAAAAGGATCATTTTTGACTTTAAAGTTATCATTTTTGATTTTGAAAAAAAAAATTTTTAAAAATCAAAGATCAATTTCTCTCAAAAATAATAATTTTCGCAAAATTTAACATCATTTTTGTCATATTTAGAACGAATTCCGATTAAATAAGTATTCTTTTCAAAATTACAGTCGATTTTAAAATTGAAAAATGTTGTTTTTTAGAAATATTCGAAAAAAGAATCAATCAAATTGTATAAAAAATTAATATTACCCGTAAAAAAAAAGATCAATCTTGCATAAAAAAGATAATTTTTGCAGAATCAAAGATATTTTTTTTCGATAAAAGGATCATTTTTGACTTTAAAGTTATCATTTTTGATTTTGAAAAAAAAAATTTTTAAAAATCAAAGATCAATTTCTCTCAAAAATAATAATTTTCGCAAAATTCAAGATCATTTTTTCCATATAAGAACGATTTCCGATAAAATTAGTATTTTTTTCAAAATTACAGTCGATTTTAAAATTGAAAAATGTTGTTTTTTAGAAATATTCGAAAAAAGAATCAATCAAATTGTATAAAAAATTAATTTTACCCGTATAAAAAAAGATCAATCTTGCATAAAAAAGATAATTTTTGCAGAATCAAAGATATTTTTTCTCGATAAAAAAAATCATTTTTGCCTTTGAAAGAAAAATTTTAAAAATTCAAGATCAATTTCTCTCCAAAATAATAATTTTCGCAAAATTCAAGATCATTTTTGTCATATTAAGAACGAATTCCGATTAAACAAGTATTTTTTTCAAAATTACAGTCGCTTTAAAATTGAAAAATGTTGTTTTTTAGAAATATTCGAAAAAAGAATCAATCAAATTGTATAAAAAATTAATATTACCCGTAAAAAAAAAGATCAATCTTGCATAAAAAAGATAATTTTTGCAGAATCAAAGATATTTTTTTTCGATAAAAGGATCATTTTTGACTTTAAAGTTATCATTTTTGATTTTGAAAAAAATAATTTTTAAAAATCAAAGATCAATTTCTCTCAAAAATAATAATTTTCGCAAAATTCAAGATCATTTTTTCCATATAAGAACGATTTCCGATAAAATTAGTATTTTTTTCAAAATTACAGTCGATTTTAAAATTGAAAAATGTTGTTTTTTAGAAATATTCGAAAAAAGAATCAATCAAATTGTATAAAAAATTAATATAACCCGTAAAAAAAAAGATCAATCTTGCATAAAAAGGATAATTTTTGCAGAATCAAAGATATTTTTTCTCGATAAAAAAATCATTTTTGCCTTTGAAGTTATCATTTTTGATTTTAAAAAAAAAATTTAAAAAATTCAAGATCAATTTCTCTCAAAAATATTAATTTTCGCAAAGTTCAAGATCATTTTTTGCATATAAGAACGATTTCCGATTAAATTAGTATTTTTTTCAAAATTACAGTCGATTTTAAAATTGAAAAATGTTGTTTTTTAGAAATATTCGAAAAAAGAATCAATCAAATTGTATAAAAAATTAATATAACCCGTAAAAAAAAAGATCAATCTTGCATAAAAAGGATAATTTTTGCAGAATCAAAGATATTTTTTCTCGATAAAAAAATCATTTTTGCCTTTGAAGTTATCATTTTTGATTTTAAAAAAAAAATTTAAAAAATTCAAGATCAATTTCTCTCAAAAATATTAATTTTCGCAAAATTCAAGATCATTTTTGTCATATTAAGAACGAATTCCGTTTAAATATGTATTTTTTTCAAAATTACAGTCGATTTTAAATCTGAAAAATGTTGTTTTTGCAAATGTACGAAATAAAAATCAATCAATTTGTATAAAAAATAAATTTTACCCTAAAAAAAGATCAATCTTGCATAAAAAAGATAATTTTTGCAGAATCAAAGATATTTTTTTTTGATAAAAAAATCATTTTTGCCTTTGAAGTTATTATTTTTGATTTTGAAAAAAAAATTTTAAAAATTCAAGATCAATTTCACTCCAAAATAATAATTTTCGCAAAATTCAAGATCATTTTTGTCATATTAAGAACGAATTACGATTAAATAAGCATTTTTTTCAAAATTATAGTCGATTTTAAAGTTGAAAAATGTTGTTTTTTAGCAATATTCGAGAGAGAATCATTCAAATTGTATAAAAAATTAATTTTACCCGTAAAAAAAAAGATCAATCTTGCATAAAAAAAATAATTTTTGCAGAATCATATATATTTTTTCTCAAAAAAAGATCATTTTTGCTACAAAATAATCATTTTCGCAAAATTCAAGATCATTTTTGTCATATTAAGAACGAATTCCGGTTAATTAAGTATTCTTTTCAAAATTACAGTCGATTTAAAATTTCAAAAATGTTGTTTTTGCAAATATACGAAATAAAAATCAATCAATTTGTATAAAAAATTAATTCTAACCTAAAAAAAGATCAATCTTGCATAGAAAAGATAATTTTTGCAGAATCAAAGATATTTTTTCACGATAAAAAGATCATTTTTGCCTTTAAAGTTATCATTTTTGATTTTGATAAAAAATTTTTTAAAATCAAAGATCAATTTCTCTCAAAAATAATAATTTTTGCAAAGTTCAAGATCATTTTTTGCATATAAGAACGATTTCCGATTAAATTAGTATTTTTTTCAAAATTACAGTCGATTTTAAAATTGAAAAATGTTGTTTTTTAGCAATATTCGAAAGAAGAATCAATCAAATTGTATAAAAAATTAATTTTACCCTAAAAAAAGATCAATCTTGCACATAAAAGATAATTTTTGCAGAATCAAAGATATTTTTTCTCGATAAAAAGATTATTTTTGCTTTAAAGTTATCATTTTTGATTTTGAAAAAAAAATTTTAAAAATCCAAGATCAATTTCTCTCAAAAATAATAATTTTCGCATAATTCAAGATCATTTTTGTCATAAAAGCACGAATTCCGATTAAATAAATATTTTTTCCAAAATTAGAGGCGATTTAAAATTGAAAAATGTTGTTTTTTAGCAATATTCGAGAGAAGAATCATTCAAATTGCATAAAAAATTAATTTTACCCGTAAAAAAAAAGATCAATCTTGCATAAAAAAGATAATTTTTGCAGAATCAAAGATATTTTTTCTCGATAAAAGGATCATTTTTGACTTTAAAGTTATCATTTTTGATTTTGAAAAAAAATTTTTAGAATCAAAGATCAATTTCTCTCAAAAATAATAATTTTCGCAAAATTTAAGATCATTTTTTCCATATAAGAACGATTTCCGATTAAATTCATATTGAGTTCATCTCATGTTAAAATAGAAATAGAAAATTTTTAATTTATTATAATTTATTTAGCAAAATATTGTAATTTTTCTAGAGTCGAATTTTATTGGTTAAAAAAATTTAAAGTGAAAAAAAAATACAGCTCATGAGAAAAGTTAATTGATTGATTTGATTAGAGTGATTCATGAAATGACCCATCCGCAATCGTGATGTAGCCAATTAGCCAATAAAAATCCGCTTGATTGTTTTTTTATTAATGTATAATTAGCTTTTTTAATCCGATAATCCACCAATAGGATAGATATTACCATCATAGGTAAATTTTATTCTGCAAAAATTAAAAAAATTCTATCTCTCATATGCTCAATAAGTAGTATTTTTTTCAAAATTATAGTCGATTTTAAAATTTAAAAATGTCGTTTTTTAGCAATATTCGAAAAAAGAATCAATCAAATTGTATAAAAAATTAATTTTACCCGTAAAAAAAAGATCAATCTTGCATAAAAAGGATAATTTTTGCAGAATCAAAGATATTTTTTCTCGATAAAATGATCATTTTTGACTTTAAAGTTATCATTTTTGATTTTGAAACAAAAATTTTTAAAATCAAGGATCAATTTCTCTCAAAAATAATAATTTTCGCAAAATTCAAGATCATTTTTTCCATATAAGAACGATTTCCGATAAAATTAGTATTTTTTTCAAAATTACAGTCGATTTTGACATTGAATAATGTTGTTTTTGCCAATATACGAAAGAAGAATCAATCAAATTGTATAAAAAATTAATTTTACCCTTAAAAAAGATAAATCTTGCATAAAAAAGATAATTTTTGCAGAATTAAAGATATTTTTTCTCGATAAAAAGATCATTTTTGCCTTTGAAGTTATCATTTTTGATTTTGAAAAAAAAATTTTAAAAATTCAAGATCAATTTCTCTCCAAAATAATAATTTTCGCAAAATTCAAGATCATTTTTGTCATATAAGAACGATTTCCGATTTAATTAGTATTTTTTTCAAAATTACAGTCGATTTTAAAATTGAAAAATGTTGTTTATAAGCAATTTTTCGAGAGAAGAATCATTCAAATTGTATAAAAAATTAATTTTACCCGTAAAAAAAGGAATCAATCTTGCATAAAAAAGATAATTTTTGCAGAATCAAAGATATTTTTTCTCGATAAAAAAATCATTTTTGCCTTTGAAGTTATCATTTTTGATTTTAAAAAAAAAATTTTAAAAATTCAAGATCAATTTCTCTCCAAAATAATAATTTTCGCAAAATTCAAGATCATTTTTGTCATATTAAGAACGAATTCCGATTAAACAAGTATTTTTTTCAAAATTACAGTCGCTTTAAAATTGAAAAATGTTGTTTTTTAGAAATATTCGAAAAAAGAATCAATCAAATTGTATAAAAAATTAATATTACCCGTAAAAAAAAAGCATATTGAGTTCATCTCATGTTAAAAAAGACATAGAAAATTTTTAATTTATTATAATTTATTCAGCGATATATTGTAATTTTTCTAGAGTCGAATTTAATTGGTTTAAAAAATTTAAAGTGAAAAAAAAAATACAGCTCATGAGAAAAGTAAATTGATTGATTAATTAGAGTGACCCATCTGCAATCATGATGTAGCCAATAAAAATCCGCTAGTTGCTTGATTGATTTTTTAATAATGTATAATTAGCTTTTTTAATACGATAATCCACCAAAAGGAAAGATATTACCATCATAATAGGTAAATTTTATTCTGCATAAATTAAAAAAATTCCATCTCTCATTCGACTCAATATGGATCAATCTTGCATAAAAAAGATAATTTTTGCAGAATCAAAGATATTTTTTTTCGATAAAAGGATCATTTTTGACTTTAAAGTTATCAATATTGATTTTGAAAAAAAAATTTTTAAAAATCAAAGATCAATTTCTCTCAAAAATATTAATTTTCGCAAAATTCAAGATCATTTTTGTCATATTAAGAACGAATTCCGTTTAAATATGTATTTTTTTCAAAATTACAGTCGATTTTAAATTTGATAAATGTTGTTTTTGCAAATGTACGAAATAAAAATCAATCAATTTGTATAAAAAATTAATTTTACCCTAAAAAAAGATCAATCTTGCATAAAAAAGATAATTTTTGCAGAATCAAAGATATTTTTTTTCGATAAAAGGATCATTTTTGACTTTAAAGTTATCATTTTTGATTTTGAAAAATAAAATTTTTAAAAATCAAAGATCAATTTCTCTCAAAAATAATAATTTTCGCAAAATTCAAGATCATTTTTTCCATATAAGAACGATTTCCGATAAAATTAGTATTTTTTTTCAAAATTACAGTCGATTTTAAAATTGAAAAATGTTGTTTTTTAGAAATATTCGAAAAAAGAATCAATCAAATTGTATAAAAAATTAATATTACCCGTAAAAAAAAAGCATATTGAGTTCATCTCATGTTAAAAAAGACATAGAAAATTTTTAATTTATTATAATTTATTCAGCGATATATTGTAATTTTTCTAGAGTCGAATTTAATTGGTTTAAAAAATTTAAAGTGAAAAAAAAAATACAGCTCATGAGAAAAGTAAATTGATTGATTAATTAGAGTGACCCATCTGCAATCATGATGTAGCCAATAAAAATCCGCTAGTTGCTTGATTGATTTTTTAATAATGTATAATTAGCTTTTTTAATACGATAATCCACCAAAAGGAAAGATATTACCATCATAACAGGTAAATTTTATTCTGCATAAATTAAAAAAATTCCATCTCTCATTCGACTCAATATGGATCAATCTTGCATAAAAAAGATAATTTTTGCAGAATCAAAGATATTTTTTTTCGATAAAAGGATCATTTTTGACTTTAAAGTTATCAATATTGATTTTGAAAAAAAAATTTTTAAAAATCAAAGATCAATTTCTCTCAAAAATATTAATTTTCGCAAAATTCAAGATCATTTTTGTCATATTAAGAACGAATTCCGTTTAAATATGTATTTTTTTCAAAATTACAGTCGATTTTAAATTTGATAAATGTTGTTTTTGCAAATGTACGAAATAAAAATCAATCAATTTGTATAAAAAATTAATTTTACCCTAAAAAAAGATCAATCTTGCATAAAAAAGATAATTTTCGCAAAATTCAAGATCATTTTTGTCATATTAAGAACGAATTCCGATTAAACAAGTATTTTTTTCAAAATTACAGTCGCTTTAAAATTGAAAAATGTTGTTTTTTAGAAATATTCGAAAAAAGAATCAATCAAATTGTATAAAAAATTAATATTATCCGTAAAAAAAAAGATCAATCTTGCATAAAAAAGATAATTTTTGCAGAATCAAAGATATTTTTTTTCGATAAAAGGATCATTTTTGACTTTAAAGTTATCATTTTTGATTTTGAAAAATAAAATTTTTAAAAATCAAAGATCAATTTCTCTCAAAAATAATAATTTTCGCAAAATTCAAGATCATTTTTTCCATATAAGAACGATTTCCGATAAAATTAGTATTTTTTTCAAAATTACAGTCGATTTTAAAATTGAAAAATGTTGTTTTTTAGAAATATTCGAAAAAAGAATCAATCAAATTGTATAAAAAATTAATATTACCCGTAAAAAAAAAGCATATTGAGTTCATCTCATGTTAAAAAGACATAGAAAATTTTTAATTTATTATAATTTATTCAGCGATATATTGTAATTTTTCTAGAGTCGAATTTAATTGGTTTAAAAAATTTTAAGTGAAAAAAAAAAATACAGCTCATGAGAAAAGTAAATTGATTGATTAATTAGAGTGACCCATCTGCAATCATGATGTAGCCAATAAAAATCCGCTAGTTGCTTGATTGATTTTTTAATAATGTATAATTAGCTTTTTTAATACGATAATCCACCAAAAGGAAAGATATTACCATCATAACAGGTAAATTTTATTCTGCATAAATTAAAAAAATTCCATCTCTCATTCGACTCAATATGGATCAATCTTGCATAAAAAAGATAATTTTTGCAGAATCAAAGATATTTTTTTTCGATAAAAGGATCATTTTTGACTTTAAAGTTATCAATATTGATTTTGAAAAAAAAATTTTTAAAAATCAAAGATCAATTTCTCTCAAAAATATTAATTTTCGCAAAATTCAAGATCATTTTTGTCATATTAAGAACGAATTCCGATTAAACAAGTATTTTTTTCAAAATTACAGTCGATTTTAAATTTGATAAATGTTGTTTTTGCAAATGTACGAAATAAAAATCAATCAATTTGTATAAAAAATTAATTTTACCCTAAAAAAAGATCAATCTTGCATAAAAAAGATAATTTTTGCAGAATCAAAGATATTTTTTTTCGATAAAAGGATCATTTTTGACTTTAAAGTTATCATTTTTGATTTTGAAAAAAAAAAATTTTAAAAATTCAAGATCAATTTCTCTCGAAAATAATAATTTTCGCAAAATTCAAGATCATTTTTTCCATATAAGAACGATTTCCGATAAAATTAGTATTTTTTTCAAAATTACAGTCGATTTTAAAATTGAAAAATGTTGTTTTTTAGAAATATTCGAAAAAAGAATCAATCAAATTGTATAAAAAATTAATATTACCCGTAAAAAAAAGCATATTGAGTTCATCTCATGTTAAAAAAGACATAGAAAATTTTTAATTTATTATAATTTATTCAGCGATATATTGTAATTTTTCTAGAGTCGAATTTAATTGGTTTAAAAAATTTAAAGTGAAAAAAAAAAAAACAGCTCATGAGAAAAGTTAATTGATTGATTAATTAGAGTGACCCATCTGCAATCATGATGTAGCCAATAAAAATCCGCTAGTTGCTTGATTGATTTTTTAATAATGTATAATTAGCTTTTTTAATACGATAATCCACCAAAAGGAAAGATATTACCATCATAATAGGTAAATTTTATTCTGCATAAATTAAAAAAATTCCATCTCTCATTCGACTCAATATGGATCAATCTTGCATAAAAAAGATAATTTTTGCAGAATCAAAGATATTTTTTTTCGATAAAAGGATCATTTTTGACTTTAAAGTTATCAATATTGATTTTGAAAAAAAAATTTTTAAAAATCAAAGATCAATTTCTCTCAAAAATATTAATTTTCGCAAAATTCAAGATCATTTTTGTCATATTAAGAACGAATTCCGTTTAAATATGTATTTTTTTCAAAATTACAGTCGATTTTAAATTTGATAAATGTTGTTTTTGCAAATGTACGAAATAAAAATCAATCAATTTGTATAAAAAATTAATTTTACCCTAAAAAAAGATCAATCTTGCATAAAAAAGATAATTTTTGCAGAATCAAAGATATTTTTTTTTGATAAAAAAATCATTTTTGCCATTGAAGTTATTATTTTTGATTTTGAAAAAAAAATTTTAAAAATTCAAGATCAATTTCTCTCGAAAATAATAATTTTCGCAAAATTCAAGATCATTTTTGTCATATTAAGAACGAATTCCGATTAAACAAGTATTTTTTTCAAAATTACAGTCGCTTTAAAATTGAAAAATGTTGTTTTTTAGAAATATTCGAAAAAAGAATCAATCAAATTGTATAAAAAATTAATATTATCCGTAAAAAAAAAGATCAATCTTGCATAAAAAAGATAATTTTTGCAGAATCAAAGATATTTTTTTTCGATAAAAGGATCATTTTTGACTTTAAAGTTATCATTTTTGATTTTGAAAAAAAAAATTTTTAAAAATCAAAGATCAATTTCTCTCAAAAATAATAATTTTCGCAAAATTCAAGATCATTTTTTCCATATAAGAACGATTTCCGATAAAATTAGTATTTTTTTCAAAATTACAGTCGATTTTAAAATTGAAAAATGTTGTTTTTTAGAAATATTCGAAAAAAGAATCAATCAAATTGTATAAAAAATTAATATTACCCGTAAAAAAAAAGCATATTGAGTTCATCTCATGTTAAAAAAGACATAGAAAATTTTTAATTTATTATAATTTATTCAGCGATATATTGTAATTTTTCTAGAGTCGAATTTAATTGGTTTAAAAAATTTAAAGTGAAAAAAAAAAAACAGCTCATGAGAAAAGTTAATTGATTGATTAATTAGAGTGACCCATCTGCAATCATGATGTAGCCAATAAAAATCCGCTAGTTGCTTGATTGATTTTTTAATAATGTATAATTAGCTTTTTTAATACGATAATCCACCAAAAGGAAAGATATTACCATCATAATAGGTAAATTTTATTCTGCATAAATTAAAAAAATTCCATCTCTCATTCGACTCAATATGGATCAATCTTGCATAAAAAAGATAATTTTTGCAGAATCAAAGATATTTTTTTTCGATAAAAGGATCATTTTTGACTTTAAAGTTATCAATATTGATTTTGAAAAAAAAATTTTTAAAAATCAAAGATCAATTTCTCTCAAAAATATTAATTTTCGCAAAATTCAAGATCATTTTTGTCATATTAAGAACGAATTCCGTTTAAATATGTATTTTTTTCAAAATTACAGTCGATTTTAAATTTGATAAATGTTGTTTTTGCAAATGTACGAAATAAAAATCAATCAATTTGTATAAAAAATTAATTTTACCCTAAAAAAAGATCAATCTTGCATAAAAAAGATAATTTTTGCAGAATCAAAGATATTTTTTTTTGATAAAAAAATCATTTTTGCCATTGAAGTTATTATTTTTGATTTTGAAAAAAAAATTTTAAAAATTCAAGATCAATTTCTCTCGAAAATAATAATTTTCGCAAAATTCAAGATCATTTTTGTCATATTAAGAACGAATTCCGATTAAACAAGTATTTTTTTCAAAATTACAGTCGCTTTAAAATTGAAAAATGTTGTTTTTTAGAAATATTCGAAAAAAGAATCAATCAAATTGTATAAAAAATTAATATTATCCGTAAAAAAAAAGATCAATCTTGCATAAAAAAGATAATTTTTGCAGAATCAAAGATATTTTTTTTCGATAAAAGGATCATTTTTGACTTTAAAGTTATCATTTTTGATTTTGAAAAAAAAAATTTTTAAAAATCAAAGATCAATTTCTCTCAAAAATAATAATTTTCGCAAAATTCAAGATCATTTTTTCCATATAAGAACGATTTCCGATAAAATTAGTATTTTTTTCAAAATTACAGTCGATTTTAAGATTGAAAAATGTTGTTTTTTAGAAATATTCGAAAAAAGAATCAATCAAATTGTATAAAAAATTAATATTACCCGTAAAAAAAAAGCATATTGAGTTCATCTCATGTTAAAAAAGACATAGAAAATTTTTAATTTATTATAATTTATTCAGCGATATATTGTAATTTTTCTAGAGTCGAATTTAATTGGTTTAAAAAATTTAAAGTGAAAAAAAAAAATACAGCTCATGAGAAAAGTTAATTGATTGATTAATTAGAGTGACCCATCCGCAATCATGATGTAGCCAATAAAAATCCGCTAGTTGCTTGATTGATTTTTTAATAATGTATAATTAGCTTTTTTAATACGATAATCCACCAAAAGGAAAGATATTACCATCATAATAGGTAAATTTTATTCTGCATAAATTAAAAAAATTCCATCTCTCATTGGACTCAATATGGATCAATCTTGCATAAAAAAGATAATTTTTGCAGAATCAAAGATATTTTTTTTCGATAAAAGGATCATTTTTGACTTTAAAGTTATCAATATTGATTTTGAAAAAAAAATTTTTAAAAATCAAAGATCAATTTCTCTCAAAAATATTAATTTTCGCAAAATTCAAGATCATTTTTTCCATATAAGAACGATTTCCGATAAAATTAGTATTTTTTTCAAAATTACAGTCGATTTTAAAATTGAAAAATGTTGTTTTTTAGAAATATTCGAAAAAAGAATCAATCAAATTGTATAAAAAATTAATATTACCCGTAAAAAAAAAGCATATTGAGTTCATCTCATGTTAAAAAAGACATAGAAAATTTTTAATTTATTATAATTTATTCAGCGATATATTGTAATTTTTCTAGAGTCGAATTTAATTGGTTTAAAAAATTTAAAGTGAAAAAAAAAATACAGCTCATGAGAAAAGTTAATTGATTGATTAATTAGAGTGACCCATCTGCAATCATGATGTGGCCAATAAAAATCCGCTAGTTGCTTGATTGATTTTTTAATAATGTATAATTAGCTTTTTTAATACGATAATCCACCAAAAGGAAAGATATTACCATCATAATAGGTAAATTTTATTCTGCATAAATTAAAAAAATTCCATCTCTCATTCGACTCAATATGGATCAATCTTGCATAAAAAAGATAATTTTTGCAGAATCAAAGATATTTTTTTTCGATAAAAGGATCATTTTTGACTTTAAAGTTATCAATATTGATTTTGAAAAAAAAATTTTTAAAAATCAAAGATCAATTTCTCTCAAAAATATTAATTTTCGCAAAATTCAAGATCATTTTTGTCATATTAAGAACGAATTCCG
This sequence comes from Brachionus asplanchnoidis, assembly GCA_025491095.1. Lineage (NCBI taxonomy): Eukaryota > Metazoa > Rotifera > Eurotatoria > Ploima > Brachionidae > Brachionus > Brachionus asplanchnoidis. The sequence goes on from JAILYF010000163.1 coordinate 56,230, forward strand.
TTTAAATATGTATTTTTTTCAAAATTACAGTCGATTTTAAATTTGATAAATGTTGTTTTTGCAAATGTACGAAATAAAAATCAATCAATTTGTATAAAAAATAAATTTTACCCTAAAAAAAGATCAATCTTGCATAAAAAAGATAATTTTTGCAGAATCAAAGATATTTTTTTTTGATAAAAAAATCATTTTTGCCATTGAAGTTATTATTTTTGATTTTGAAAAAAAAATTTTAAAAATTCAAGATCAATTTCTCTCCAAAATAATAATTTTCGCAAAATTCAAGATCATTTTTTCCATATAAGAACGATTTCCGATAAAATTAGTATTTTTTTCAAAATTACAGTCGATTTTAAAATTGAAAAATGTTGTTTTTTAGAAATATTCGAAAAAAGAATCAATCAAATTGTATAAAAAATTAATATTACCCGTAAAAAAAAAGCATATTGAGTTCATCTCATGTTAAAAAAGACATAGAAAATTTTTAATTTATTATAATTTATTCAGCGATATATTGTAATTTTTCTAGAGTCGAATTTAATTGGTTTAAAAAATTTAAAGTGAAAAAAAAATACAGCTCATGAGAAAAGTTAATTGATTGATTAATTAGAGTGACCCATCCGCAATCATGATGTAGCCAATAAAAATCCGCTAGTTTCTTGATTGATTTTTTAATAATGTATAATTAGCTTTTTTAATACGATAATCCACCAAAAGGAAAGATATTACCATCATAATAGGTAAATTTTATTCTGCATAAATTAAAAAAATTCCATCTCTCATTCGACTCAATATGGATCAATCTTGCATAAAAAAGATAATTTTTGCAGAATCAAAGATATTTTTTTTCGATAAAAGGATTATTTTTGACTTTAAAGTTATCAATATTGATTTTGAAAAAAAAAATTTTTAAAAATCAAAGATCAATTTCTCTCAAAAATATTAATTTTCGCAAAATTCAAGATCATTTTTGTCATATTAAGAACGAATTCCGTTTAAATATGTATTTTTTTCAAAATTACAGTCGATTTTAAATTTGATAAATGTTGTTTTTGCAAATGTACGAAATAAAAATCAATCAATTTGTATAAAAAATTAATTTTACCCTAAAAAAAGATCAATCTTGCATAAAAAAGATAATTTTTGCAGAATCAAAGATATTTTTTTTTGATAAAAAAAATCATTTTTGCCATTGAAGTTATTATTTTTGATTTTGAAAAAAAAATTTTAAAAATTCAAGATCAATTTCTCTCTAAAATAATAATTTTCGCGAAATTCAAGATCATTTTTGTCATATTAAGAACGAATTCCGATTAAATAAGCATTTTTTTCAAAATTACAGTCGATTTTAAATTGAAAAATGTTGTTTTTTAGCAATATTCGAGAGAAGAATCATTCAAATTGTATAAAAAATTAATTTTACCCGTAAAAAAAAAGATCAATCTTGCATAAAAAAAATAATTTTTGCAGAATCAAATATATTTTTTCTCGAAAAAAGATCATTTTTGCCACAAAATTATCATTTTCGCAAAATTCAAGATCATTTTTGTCATATTAAGAACGAATTCCGATTAATTAAGTATTCTTTTCAAAATTTCAGTCGATTTTAAATTTGAAAAATGTTGTTTTTGCAAATATACGAAATAAAAATCTATCAATTTGTATAAAAAATTAATTCTAACCTAAAAAAAGATTAATCTTGCATAGAAAAGATAATTTTTGCAGAATCAAAGATATTTTTTCTCGATAAAAGGATCATTTTTGACTTTAAAGTTATCATTTCTGATTTTGAAAAAAAAATTTTAAAAATCTCAGATCAATTTCTCTCAAAAAGAATAATTTTGGCAAAATTCAAGATCATTTTTGTCATTTTAAGAACGCATTCCGATTAAATAAGTATTTATTTCAAATTCCAGTCGAATTTAAAATTAAAAATGTTGTTTTTTAGCAATATTCGAAAGAAGAATCAATCAAATTGTATAAAAAATTAATTTTACCCTAAAAAAAGATCAATCTTGCACATAAAAGATAATTTTTGCAGAATCAAAGATATTTTTTCTCGATAAAAAGATTATTTTTGCTTTAAAGTTATCATTTTTGATTTTGAAAAAAAAATTTTAAAAATCCAAGATCAATTTCTCTCAAAAAGGGGAAAAATTAGTTGACCCTAATAAATAATTATTTACCTGTAAAAAAAAACATAAAAAAAAATTATTTACCTTTAAAAAATAATTAGTTTATTGCTAAAAATGCTTACTAATAAATAATTATGTAAAAATTGCTAATTTATTGTAAAAAAATACTAACTTTATCTAAAAAATAATAACTTTATTGTAAAAAATAATTACATAATTGTAAAAAAAAATCGATAAAAAATTTTAAAATTTATTAATTTTAAATATTTACATTTACAATTTTTATTGCCTTACTAATGCTTTAGCAGCATTGGTACCTTTATACAATTGTACCTTTATTACAAAAATATTATTCTTATATTCCATTTTTGGTTTCAACTCTACGTATATTACACCAATTATTGACGAAATCACTTTTTAAATGCTTGATTGAATCACTGTAACTATCGAATTTTTGGCTAAACATGTACACATTTCTTTTTCTTTTTAGACTTTTACCTTCACTTCCATGTTCATTGCCAATAGTGTCTTCTTCTTCCTCAACTTCATCATTAATTTCTTCCTCAAAACAATCAATAACAACGTCTTCAAATTCTTCAAGTTTCTGAGTTTCTTCAGAGGGTGTTTCACCTTCTACACCAACATTAACATCATCTTGGACTTTAAAATGATCATTTAATCTTTTAATGAGCTCAACTTTGCGTCCACTGTATGGTAATTTAAACTTTCTGCACTCAGCAATCAAGTTGAGTGACTTCCAAGATTCATCATATTTTTTAGACATAATGATCAAGATTTCTTTTTTTTTACAATAAAGTTAGTATTTTATACATGCAACTAATTATTTTTTTCAATAAACTTAGTATTTTTGCATATGTTATTTTTTTAGCAAGAAATTAATTATTCTAAAAATACACACTTTGTTCTTAATTAATGCAATTTATTTTTTTACAATAAAGTTAGTATTTTATACATGCAACTAATTATTTTTTAGAGTGTACTAATTATCGTCCTCTCAAAAATAATAATTTTCGCATAATTCAAGATCATTTTTGTCATAAAAAGCACGAATTCCGATTAAATAAATATTTTTTCCAAAATTATCGGCGATTTAAAATTGAAAAATGTTGTTTTTTAGCAATATTCGACAGAAGAATTATTCAAATTGCATAAAAAATTAATTTTACCCGTAAAAAAAAAGATCAATCTTGCATAAAAAAGATAATTTTTGCAGAATCAAAGATATTTTTTATCGATAAAAAGATCATTTTTGCCTTTGAAGTTATCATTTTTGATATTGAAAAAAAATTTTTTAAATCAAAGATTAATTTCTCTCAAAAATAATAATTTTCGCAAAATTCAAGATCATTTTTGTCATATTAAGAACGCATTCCGATTAAATAAGTATTTATTTCAAAATTCCAGTCGAATTTAAAATTAAAAATGTTGTAATTTAGCAATATTCGAAAGAAGAATCAATCAAATTGTATAAAAAATTAATTTTACCCTAAAAAAAGATCAATCTTGCACATAAAAGATAATTTTTGCAGAATCAAAGATATTTTTTCTCGATAAAAAGATTATTTTTGCTTTAAAGTTATCATTTTTGATTTTGAAAAAAAAATTTTTAGAATCAAAGATCAATTTCTCTCAAAAATAATAATTTTCGCAAAATTTAAGATCATTTTTTCCATATAAGAACGATTTCCGATTAAATTCATATTGAGTTCATCTCATGTTAAAAAAGACATAGAAAATTTTTTATTTATTATAATTTATTTAGCAAAATATTGTAATTTTTCTAGAGTCGAATTTTATTGGTTAAAAAAAATTTAAAGTGAAAAAAAAATACAGCTCATAAGAAAAGCTAATTGATTGATTTGATTAGAGTGATTCATGAAATGACCCATCCGCAATCGTGATGTAGCCAAATAGCCAATAAAAATCCGCTTGATTGTTTTTTTATTAATGTATAATTAGCTTTTTTAATCCGATAATCCACCAATAGGATAGATATTACCATCATAGGTAAATTTTATTCTGCAAAAATTAAAAAAATTCTATCTCTCATTCGACTCAATATGTAGTATTTTTTTCAAAATTATAGTCGATTTTAAATTTTAAAAATGTCGTTTTTTAGCAATATTCGAAACAAGAATCAATCAAATTGTATAAAAAATTAATTTTACCCGTAAAAAAAAAGATCAATCTTGCATAAAAAGGATAATTTTTGCAGAATCAAAGATATTTTTTCTCGATAAAATGATCATTTTTGACTTTAAAGTTATCATTTTTGATTTTGAAACAAAAATTTTTAAAATCAAGGATCAATTTCTCTCAAAAATAATAATTTTCGCAAAATTCAAGATCATTTTTGCCATATTAAGAACGAATTCCGATTAAATAAGTATTTTTTTCAAAATTACAGTCGATTTTAACATTGAATAATGTTGTTTTTGCCAATATACGAAAGAAGAATCAATCAAATTGTATAAAAAATTAATTTTACCCTTAAAAAAGATCAATTGTAAACAGTTGCGTTTTGTTATTTAACTTTATTTTAAAATAATTGAATATGTGTTGCCCGGATCCCAGGGCCCAGATGAGTCGAAACAATAGTTGTTTCATAAAGAAAAGTTAAAGCACTGTTCAAAAGAAAATAAATGAAAAAAAGCAACAAGTTAAATTCTCTCTTTCAATTGTGAGACAATAGAAAATATTACTATTTAAAAACTTATTTTTAATTTTAAAAGTTGCGAAAATAAAGTTTTAAAAAAAAATACTATAGTGTTTGATTCACGATCACAAAAGTTTACATAAAGTGGTGATAGCGGTGTGCGAAGTTTGGCTTTGTTGTTTCGTAGCGTGTAAAGCTCTGTTGGCGTGGGTAGCTCTGTTGGCTTGTGTTGGTTTGTTGGCTTAGTGAATGTTTTGGGTGTTGGAATGGAAAATAAGGGGATAAGCATAAAGAGTTTTGATGGAAATGGAGATCCGAAAGAATTTAAGAAGAACTTCAATTTGAATGCTGTGATGTTTGGGTGGGATGCGGTAAAGAAATTAAGTATTTTGCCTTTGTTGCTAACTGGAAAGGCAGAGAGACTTTATGAGGGAATGGACGATGGAAGCAAAGCAAATATTGAGACAATTTTTGATACACTTATTAATGGCTGTTCTCAGTCAGCTGAGTCTCTACATCAGGATTTTTTGGATAGGGCGCCTTTGCCAAATGAGTCTATTGTACAATTTGCTAGAGTTATCCAGAAGCTTTTGGAAAAAGCGATCCCGTCACTCGAGACAAATGAAAAGAAAGTAATTCTAAAGAATAAACTCGCATCGCATCTACCAGAGCATTTAAAAATGTTAATAAAATTTAATGCAACTAAAACATGGGACGAACTTTTGACATGCTTGGAAGAGACTCTTCCGCATGTTAAGGCTTGTAGTGGTGCTCAAAAGAGTGCAGAAGGTTTTGGAGTGACACATTTTAAATTTGAGACAATGGAAAGTGACATAAAATCGGAGCCAAATGATGTTGATGTGAATTTGGTTCAGTCACGGACAAAGTTTTCAGGAACTTGTTTTTACTGTAAGATCCCAGGGCATAAGAAAGGAGATTGTTTTAAATTGAAAAAGGCCAATGAACAAAGTGGAGCATATAGAAGCGTAGAAGGTAGACATGGACGGTTTGTCCGGTTTAGTGACCATGGAAATGGAAGAAGACCAAGTTTTAGCAAAGGTGGTCAAAATGAGAAATCATTGGAGACTGGTAGAAGGTCTTATAATGTCAATGACTATTCAAGTGAAGAAAGCCCAGATTTAAATGTAGTTGAATTAGAACTAGACTCTATTGAATCAACAATCGAAATAAACTCGATCTCGTGTATCCCAAAATTGATTAAAAAGAAGTGCAGATTGGGTTTTAATAATGATCAGGAGAAACAAAAGATGGTGGCTTTATTTGATGGTGGTGCAACGAATTCATTGCTAAGCTTTAGAAAACTGAGCTCTAAGATTCAAAATGAGATAAAACAATTATTGGAAAAAGGAATAGACTTGAATGCAAGAGGATTCAAGAGGTTCCCAGTAACAATTAAGGGGGTAACAAGTTCAGTAGCTGAAGATTGTGTGGTTGTTCCAGTATCGATCAAGTTTAGAAACTGGTCTGGTGCTAACAACTTCATTGTAACTGATTCTTTAAGTGAAAAGGATTTGATTTTAGGTCGTGATTTTATGAAGAAGTATGGAGTTATAATTGATCATGCCAAGGATTCGATAACTTTGGATGTTAATATTTCTGAAGTGGCTAACAAGAGTGATTTCACAATTGATCAGTATCCTTGTATTTCAGCTTTCAATGTGGTTCTAGAACCTAAAAGTGAGACAGTGGTCAAATGCAAAATTTTAGATGGTATTAAGGATAAGGAGTTAGTGTTTACGCCAACAACAGATGATAATGGGATATATTGGAGTCATTGTTTAACTAAATCAGATCAAAATGGAGAATTTTTTGTGCAAGCAATAAATCTATCTTCTGAGCAAGTCGTGGTAAAAGCTGATAAATATGTGGGTTATTCATCTGATAAATTTGAAATTGTCCAAAATAGTTGTACAGTGGTGGCAAAGACAACTTGTGTTGATGTTGGGGTGAACTCTAATTCTGAGACAGACAAGCTTAAAACTCTTAAAAAGGGAGCTAAATTGTCAAATGAGCAGAGAATGATGTTAGATGAAGTACTCAGATCTAAAATAAGAGCATTTCAGTGGAGTGAAAAGGACGTTGGGCGTACTCACATAATTAAACACTCAATTAACACTGGAGATAGCAAACCTGTGAATGTAAAGCAGTTTAGGATTCCACAAGCTTTGCAATCGGAGATGGATAAACAGATCGAAGGAATGCTTGGAAACAAAATGATAGAAGAAAGCACAAGTCCGTGGTGCAGTCCGGTAATGATTACCAAACAGACATTACGTGATGGTGGATTTAAATACCGGTTTATTGCTGACATGAGAAAGTTGAATGAGGTAACAAAAAAGGACTCATTTCCACTTCCAAGGATTGATCAAACGCTTGAGGCATTAGGAGGTAATTGCTGGTTTTCAGTTGTTGATATGGCTAGAGGATACTTGCAGGTACCTCTTGACGAGGAGTCGAAAGAAAAGACCGCATTTAGAGCAAACAATAGACTGTACCAATGGACTGTGATGCCACTTGGTCTGACGAATGCGCCTTCAACTTTCTCACGACTAATGGATATGATTTTAAATGGGCTTACATATAAATATTGCTTAGTCTATCTCGATGACACCATTATATATTCAAAAAATTTTGAGGACCATTTAGTTCATCTTAGTGAAATTCTGACTCGTATTGAAAGCGCTGGGTTAAAATTGAGACCAGAAAAATGCATGTTCGCTTCACATGAAGTAAGTTACCTAGGTTATGTAGTGTCTAGAGAAGGTATTAGTCCAGACAGTGAAAAAGTAAAAACAATACGGGACATGCCATTCCCAAAGACCCCAAAGAGTATGATAAGGTTCTTAAACTCAATAAACTTTTATCGAGAATTCATCAAGAACTTCAGTGAGATATCGCATGGACTTTACAAAATGAGCCAGTCAAACCAGAAATTTAAGGCAAAAATGAATAGTAAAGAGTGTCATGATAACTTTAAAAAACTAAAACAAGCTTTGGTATCAGAACCGATTCTTGCTTACCCAGACTTCAATTTACCATTCATTGTACAATCAGATGCATCCCAATTCGCTATCGGTTCAGTTATTGGACAGTGTAGACCAGAAAAAGGGAATAAATTCATGCCAATCATGTATGCGAGTAGACATTTAACTGGCGCGGAAACAAGGTATTCTACTACCGAGCGAGAATTACTGGCAGTTGTTCATGCATCAAAGAAATTTAAAGTCTATATTTATGGTCGCCATGTAATATTTGTTGTTGACCACAAGCCATTGGTAACAATGAAAATTTTGAAGGATCCAATGGGACGAATTGGAAGACTTTTGCACAAGTTACAAGACTTAGACTTTACATTTGTTTACCAACCAGGTAAAGACCATTTCACTGCTGATATGTTGTCGAGACCGGAGCACTCTTTAAAGAGTATCGACATCCAAACAGGTGAATTGGAGTTTGGCAGAACTGTTAACTGGTCTTTGGAACAGATGCAGGATGAGCATTTGGGGAAAATAGTTGAACTGATAACTAAAGAGAACTTTAATGAAGGGACAATAAATGATGTTTGGACTGGTAGTCCAATCAAGTCAAAGTTATTGAAGGTAAGAGAAAAATTAAAAGTGGAGAACGGAATATTGAGAATAAAAGGGGATGATGATGAATGGAAAGTTGTAGTGCCGAGAAAATTGGTAAACGGTTTAATTGGGTTATTTCACGATAGTCCATTATCTGGTCATCGGGACTATGAAAAAACTTATGACACCATTAAAACAAGGTATTTTTGGTTTGGGTACAGAAAAGAGATTATGAATTTTTGCGAGACTTGTTTTTTATGTCAAACAAAAAAGCACCTATCACGAATAAATAGAGCACCGCTGAAGCCTATTCATGTAAGAACACCATGGAGTGTAATTGGAATGGACGTCATTGGGCCATTAAAACTTACACCACATGGAAATCGATATATTCTAATTGCAATTGACTATTTTACAAAATTTTGTCTTGCGAGAGCTGTTAAAGATTTTACTGCAGAAACCACTGCATCTTTTGTTTTTAATGAGATAATATGTAAATTCGGAATGGTCTTCTCAATAATGAGTGACCAAGGACCAAATTTTATGTCAAATTTGTTTAAGCAGTTGTGCAGGGTCTGTAGGATAAGGAAAATTAACTCAACATTCTATCATGCTGCTGGTAATGGACAAGTCGAAAGATCAATTAAAACAATTAAACAGATTTTGACAATGTATGTGAATGAAAGTCACAACAATTGGGACAACTACCTAGAAGCTTGCCTATCTGCTTATAATTGTAGCAAACAAAGTTCAACTAAATTCTCACCATACGAGATTTTATTCGGTAGAAAACCTATTCAGGTGGCAGATATTGTTCTAAATAATCCCGTAGTGCTGAATAATAAAAAATTGGAAAAAGTAGAACCGTATGTTTTAAAGTTAAAAGAAAAATTGAAAATTGTTAATCAAATTGTAGACAAGAACCTTGAATTGGCTAATCATAGACAAAAGAAGTTTTATGATCGCTTTGTTCGTGACAATGTTGATTTTAAAATTTCTGACCTCGTACTCTTAACCAATATTAGATCTGGTCCAGGTGAGAGTAAATCATTTAGACCGAAAGCAATTGGACCATTTAAAATAGTTAGTCAATTTAATGATGTAAATTTTAGAGTACAATCATGTAAAGACGGAAAATTTCAAAATGTTCACTTTAACAGTCTGGTAAAATTTAAACCAAGGCGAAATTTTCAAGTAGAGAGTGAGGCGAAAAAGAAAGCAGTTTCAAAACCAAGAATAGAGCCATCCATTGTTCCAAATATTGTTAATGAATCTTATGAGATTGAATACGATTCAGCTAGTCTTCTAAGTTACTATGGATATAAACAAACACAAGATGAGTCAGAGTGGATCAATATGTCATTTGGGTACAACATTGGCCCAGAAGATTTTGAAGTGGAGTCCCACAACTGCCAAGTCTGTTCACGTACATTTGGAAAAAAGAGCAGTTTAAAGAGACACCAAACTCGAATGGGTCACAAAATTGTCGAAAACTTAATGGAAGAGGAAGTTGTCAGTGTGTTAATTGTCCAAAGTGACCATACTCTAATGCAAAATAAAGCCATAGACGCCTCAACGAGCCAAAACGAACCTCATGAAATAACAGGATTAAACAAAAGCTTATTAAATAGAAATGTTCAGCGTAGGACTTTAAGTACATCACTTAAGAATTCAACTCCCGAACAACAACATCATACTTTGGAGAGAATTGAAGATGAAGTTGTTAATCAAGCTAGATGTCGATTTTGTAATCGAGATTTTAAAGGTGTAAAGGGTTTGAACCAACATTACAGAAGGACAAGCTGTGGCGAAAAATAGAAGCATATTTAACAAAATTTTAATAATAAAAAAAAAAAAAAAAAAAAAAAAAAAAAAAAATTTGAGCTAGATTTTTAAAAGGGGGAAGGATGTAAACAGTTGCGTTTTGTTATTTAACTTTATTATAAAATAATTGAATATGTGTTGCCTGGATCCCAGGGCCCAGATGAGTCGAAACAATAGTTGTTTCATAAAGAAAAGTTAAAGCACTGTTCAAAAGAAAATAAATGAAAAAAAGCAACAAGTTAAATTCTCTCTTTCAATTGTGAGACAATAGAAAATATTACTATTTAAAAACTTATTTTTAATTTTAAAAGTTGCGAAAATAAAGTTTTAAAAAAAAATACTATAGTGTTTGATTCACGATCACAAAAGTTTACACAATCTTGTATAAAAAAGATAATTTTTGCAGAATCAAAGATATTTTTTCTCGATAAAAAGATTATTTTTGCTTTAAAATTATCATTTTTGATTTTGAAAAAAAAATTTTAAAAATCTTAGATCAATTTCTCTCAAAAAGAATAATTTTGGCAAAATTCAAGATCATTTTTGTCATTTTAAGAATGAATTCCGATTAAATAAGTATTTTTATCAAAATTACAGTCGATTTTAAAATTGAATAATGTTGTTTTTGCCAATATACGAAAGAAGAATCAATCAAATTGTATAAAAAATTAATTTTACCAGAAAAAAAGATCAATCTTGCATAAAAAAGATAATTTTTGCAGAATTAAAGATATTTTTTCACGATAAAAGGATTATTTTTGCTTTGGAAAAAAAATTTTTAAAATAAAAGATCATTTTTGCCATATTAAGAACAATTTCCTGTTAAATAATTATTTTTTTCAAAATTACAGTCGAATTTTAAATTGAAAAATGTTGTTTTTGCCAATATTCGAAAAAAAATTAATCAATATGTATAAAAAATTAATTTTACCCTTAAAAAGATCAATCTTGCATAAAAAAGATATTTTTTGCAGAATCAAAGATATTTTTCCCGATAAAAAGATTTTTTTTGCTTTAGAAAAAAAATTTTTAAATTAAAAGATCATTTTTGCAATATAAAGAACAATTTCCTATTAAATAATTATTTTTTTCAAAATTACAGTCGAATTTTAAATTGAAAAATTTTGTTTTTGCCAATATTCGAAAAAAAATTTATCAATATGTATAAAAAATTAATTTTACCTCTAAAAAAGATCAATCTTGCATAAAAAAGATATTTTTTGCAGAATCAAAGATATTTTTCCCGATAAAAAGATTTTTTTTGCTTTAGAAAAAAAAATTTTTAAATTTAAAGATCATTTTTGCCATATAAAGAACAATTTCCTATTAAAATAATTATTTTTTTCGAAATAATAGTCGAATTTTAAATAAAAAAATGGTGTTTTTTTCCAATATTCGAGAGAAGAATCATTCAAATTGTATAAAAAATTAATTTACCCATAAAAAAAAAGATCAATCTTGCATAGAAAATATAATTTTTGCAGAATCAAAGATATTTTTTCTCGATAAAAGGATCATTTTTGACTTTAAAATTATCATTTTTGATTTTGAAAAAAAAAAATTTTAAAATCAAAGATCAATTTCTCTCAAAAATAATAATTTTCTCAAAATTCAAGATCATTTTTGTCATATTAAGAACGAATTCCGATTAAATAAGTATTTTTTTCAAAATTACAGTCGATTTTAAATTTGAAAAATGTTGTTTATAAGCAATTTTTCGAAAGAAAAATCAATCAAATTGTATAAAAAATTAACTTTCCCAGAAAAAAAGATCAATCTTGCATAAAAAAGATAATTTTTGCAGAATCAAAGATATTTTTTCTCGATAAAAGGATTATTTTTGCTTTAGAAAAAAAATTTTTAAAATAAAAGATCATTTTTGCCATATTAAGAACAATTTCCTGTTAAATAATTATTTTTTTTCAAAATTACAGTCGAATTTTAAATTGAAAAATGTTGTTTTTGCCAATATTCGAAAAAAAATTAATCAATATGTATAAAAAATTAATTTTACCCTTAAAAAGATCAATCTTGCATAAAAAAGATATTTTTTGCAGAATCAAAGATATTTTTCCCGATAAAAAGATTTTTTTTGCTTTAGAAAAAAAATTTTTAAATTAAAAGATCATTTTTGCAATATAAAGAACAATTTCCTATTAAAAAAATTATTTTTTTCGAAATAATATTCGAATTTAAAATTAAAAAATGTTGTTTTTTTCCAATATTCGAGAGAATAATCATTCAAATTGTATAAAAAATTAATTTTACCCGTAAAAAAAAAGATCAATCTTGCATTAAAAAGATAATTTTTGCAGAATCAAAGATATTTTTTTCGTTAAAAGGATCATTTTTGACTTTAAAGTTATCATTTTTGATATTGAAAAAAAAAATTTTTTAAATCAAGGATCAATTTCTCTCAAAAATAATAATTTTCGCAAAATTCAAGATCATTTTTGCCATATTAAGAACGAATTCCGATTAAATAAGTATTTTTTTCAAAATTACAGTCGATTTTAAAATTGAATAATGTTGTTTTTGCCAATATACGAAAAAAAATTAATCAATATGTATAAAAAATTAATTTTTCCCTTAAAAAGATCAATCTTGCATAAAAAAGATATTTTTTGCAGAATCAAAGATATTTTTCCCGATAAAAAGATTTTTTTTGCTTTAGAAAAAAAATTTTTAAATTAAAAGATCATTTTTGCAATATAAAGAACAATTTCCTATTAAAAAAATTATTTTTTTCGAAATAATAGTCGAATTTAAAATTAAAAAATGTTGTTTTTTTCCAATATTCGAAAAAAAATTAATCAATTTGTATAAAAAATAAATTTTACCCTTAAAAAAGATCACTCTTGCATAAAAAAGATATTTTTTGCAGAATCAAAGATATTTTTCCCGATAAAAAGATTTTTTTTTGCTTTAGAAAGAAAATTTTTAAATTAAAAGATCATTTTTGCAATATAAAGAACAATTTCCTATTAAATAATTATTTTTTTCGAAATAATAGTCGAATTTAAAATTAAAAAATGTTGTTTATAAGCAATTTTTCGAAAGAAAAATCAATCAAATTGTATAAAAAATTAACTTTCCCAGAAAAAAAGATCAATCTTGCATAAAAAAGATAATTTTTGCAGAATCAAAGATATTTTTTCTCGATAAAAGGATTATTTTTGCTTTAGAAAAAAAATTTTTAAAATAAAAGATCATTTTTGCCATATTAAGAACAATTTCCTGTTAAATAATTATTTTTTTCAAAATTACAGTCGAATTTTAAATTGAAAAATGTTGTTTTTGCCAATATTCGAAAAAAAATTAATCAATTTGTATAAAAAATTAAATTTACCCTTAAAAAGATCAATCTTGCATAAAAAAGATATTTTTTGCAGAATCAAAGATATTTTTCCCGATAAAAAGATTTTTTTTGCTTTAGAAAAAAAATTTTTAAATTAAAAGATCATTTTTGCAATATAAAGAACAATTTCCTATTAAAAAAATTATTTTTTTCGAAATAATAGTCGAATTTAAAATTAAAAAATGTTGTTTTTTTCCAATATTCGAGAGAATAATCATTCAAATTGTATAAAAAATTAATTTTACCCGTAAAAAAAAAGATCAATCTTGCATTAAAAAGATAATTTTTGCAGAATCAAAGATATTTTTTTCGTTAAAAGGATCATTTTTGACTTTAAAGTTATCATTTTTGATATTGAAAAAAAAAATTTTTTAAATCAAGGATCAATTTCTCTCAAAAAGAATAATTTTCGCAAAATTCAAGATCATTTTTGTCATATTAAGAACGAATTTCGATTAAATAAGTATTTTTTTCAAAATTACAGTCAATTTTAAAATTGAATATTGCTGTTTTTTCCTATATACGAAAGAAGAATCTATCAAAATGAATAAAAAATTAATTTTTCCCTTAAAAAGATCAATCTTGCATAAAAAAGATATTTTTTGCAGAATCAAAGATATTTTTCCCGATAAAAAGATTTTTTTTGCTTTAGAAAAAAAATTTTTAAATTAAAAGATCATTTTTGCAATATAAAGAACAATTTCCTATTAAAAAAATTATTTTTTTCGAAATAATAGTCGAATTTAAAATTAAAAAATGTTGTTTTTTTCCAATATTCGAAAAAAAATTAATCAATTTGTATAAAAAATAAATTTTACCCTTAAAAAAGATCACTCTTGCATAAAAAAGATATTTTTTGCAGAATCAAAGATATTTTTCCCGATAAAAAGATTTTTTTTGCTTTAGAAAGAAAATTTTTAAATTAAAAGATCATTTTTGCAATATAAAGAACAATTTCCTATTAAATAATTATTTTTTTCGAAATAATAGTCGAATTTAAAATTAAAAAATGTTGTTTATAAGCAATTTTTCGAAAGAAAAATCAATCAAATTGTATAAAAAATTAACTTTCCCAGAAAAAAAGATCAATCTTGCATAAAAAAGATAATTTTTGCAGAATCAAAGATATTTTTTCTCGATAAAAGGATTATTTTTGCTTTAGAAAAAAAATTTTTAAAATAAAAGATCATTTTTGCCATATTAAGAACAATTTCCTGTTAAATAATTATTTTTTTCAAAATTACAGTCGAATTTTAAATTGAAAAATGTTGTTTTTGCCAATATTCGAAAAAAAATTAATCAATTTGTATAAAAAATTAAATTTACCCTTAAAAAGATCAATCTTGCATAAAAAAGATATTTTTTGCAGAATCAAAGATATTTTTCCCGATAAAAAGATTTTTTTTGCTTTAGAAAAAAAATTTTTAAATTAAAAGATCATTTTTGCAATATAAAGAACAATTTCCTATTAAAAAAATTATTTTTTTCGAAATAATAGTCGAATTTAAAATTAAAAAATGTTGTTTTTTTCCAATATTCGAGAGAAGAATCATTCAAATTGTATAAAAAATTAATTTTACCCGTAAAAAAAAAGATCAATCTTGCATTAAAAAGATAATTTTTGCAGAATCAAAGATATTTTTTTCGTTAAAAGGATCATTTTTGACTTTAAAGTTATCATTTTTGATATTGAAAAAAAAAATTTTTTAAATCAAGGATCAATTTCTCTCAAAAATAATAATTTTCGCAAAATTCAAGATCATTTTTGCCATATTAAGAACGAATTCCGATTAAATAAGTATTTTTTTCAAAATTACAGTCGATTTTAAAATTGAATAATGTTGTTTTTGCCAATATACGAAAAAAAATTAATCAATATGTATAAAAAATTAATTTTTCCCTTAAAAAGATCAATCTTGCATAAAAAAGATATTTTTTGCAGAATCAAAGATATTTTTCCCGATAAAAAGATTTTTTTTGCTTTAGAAAAAAAATTTTTAAATTAAAAGATCATTTTTGCAATATAAAGAACAATTTCCTATTAAAAAAATTATTTTTTTCGAAATAATAGTCGAATTTAAAATTAAAAAATGTTGTTTTTTTCCAATATTCGAAAAAAAATTAATCAATATGTATAAAAAATAAATTTTACCCTTAAAAAAGATCACTCTTGCATAAAAAAGATATTTTTTGCAGAATCAAAGATATTTTTCCCGATAAAAAGATTTATTTTGCTTTAGAAAGAAAATTTTTAAATTAAAAGATCATTTTTGCAATATAAAGAACAATTTCATATTAAATAATTATTTTTTTCGAAATAATAGTCGAATTTAAAATTAAAAAATGTTGTTTTTTAGCAATATTCGAGAGAAGTATCATTCAAATTGTATAAAAAATTAACTTTCCCAGAAAAAAAGATCAATCTTGCATAAAAAAGATAATTTTTGCAGAATCAAAGATATTTTTTCTCGATAAAAGGATTATTTTTGCTTTGGAAAAAAAAATTTTAAAATAAAAAATCATTTTTGCCATATTAAGAACAATTTCCTATTAAATAATTATTTTTTTCAAAATTACAGTCGAATTTTAAATTGAAAAATTTTGTTTTTGCCAATATTCGAAAAAAAATTAATCAATATGTATAAAAAATTAATTTTACCTCTAAAAAAGATCAATCTTGCATAAAAAAGATATTTTTTGCAGAATCAAAGATATTTTTCCCAATAAAAAGATTTTTTTTGCTTTAGAAAAAAAAATTTTAAATTTAAAGATCATTTTTGCCATATAAAGAACAATTTCCTATTAAAATAATTATTTTTTTCGAAATAATAGTCGAATTTTAAATAAAAAAATGGTGTTTTTTTCCAATATTCGAGAGAAGAATCATTCAAATTGTATAAAAAATTAATTTACCCATAAAAAAAAAGATCAATCTTGCATTAAAAAGATAATTTTTGCAGAATCAAAGATATTTTTTTCGTTAAAAGGATCATTTTTGACTTTAAAGTTATCATTTTTGATATTGAAAAAAAAAATTTTTTAAATCAAGGATCAATTTCTCTCAAAAATAATAATTTTCGCAAAATTCAAGATCATTTTTGCCATATTAAGAACGAATTCCGATTAAATAAGTATTTTTTTCAAAATTACAGTCGATTTTAAAATTGAATAATGTTGTTTTTGCCAATATACGAAAAAAAATTAATCAATATGTATAAAAAATTAATTTTTCCCTTAAAAAGATCAATCTTGCATAAAAAAGATATTTTTTGCAGAATCAAAGATATTTTTCCCGATAAAAAGATTTTTTTTGCTTTAGAAAAAAAATTTTTAAATTAAAAGATCATTTTTGCAATATAAAGAACAATTTCATATTAAATAATTATTTTTTTCGAAATAATAGTCGAATTTAAAATTAAAAAATGTTGTTTTTTTGCAATATTCGAGAGAAGTATCATTCAAATTGTATAAAAAATTAACTTTCCCAGAAAAAAAGATCAATCTTGCATAAAAAAGATAATTTTTGCAGAATCAAAGATATTTTTTCTCGATAAAAGGATTATTTTTGCTTTGGAAAAAAAAATTTTTAAAATAAAAAATCATTTTTGCCATATTAAGAACAATTTCCTATTAAATAATTATTTTTTTTCAAAATTACAGTCGAATTTTAAATTGAAAAATTTTGTTTTTGCCAATATTCGAAAAAAAATTAATCAATATGTATAAAAAATTAATTTTACCTCTAAAAAAGATCAATCTTGCATAAAAAAGATATTTTTTGCAGAATCAAAGATATTTTTCCCAATAAAAAGATTTTTTTTGCTTTAGAAAAAAAAATTTTAAATTTAAAGATCATTTTTGCCATATAAAGAACAATTTCCTATTAAAATAATTATTTTTTTCGAAATAATAGTCGAATTTAAAATTAAAAAATGTTGTTTTTTAGCAATATTCGAGAGAAGAATCATTCAAATTGTATAAAAAATTAATTTTACCCGTAAAAAAAAAGATCAATCTTGCATTAAAAAGATAATTTTTGCAGAATCAAAGATATTTTTTTTCGTTAAAAGGATCATTTTTGACTTTAAAGTTATCATATTTGATATTGAAAAAAAAAATTTTTAAAATCAAGGATCAATTTCTCTCAAAAATAATAATTTTCGCAAAATTCAAGATCATTTTTGCCATATTAAGAACGAATTCCGATTAAATAAGTATTTTTTTTAAAATTACAGTCGATTTTAAAATTGAATAATGTTGTTTTTGCCAATATACGAAAGAAGAATCAATCAAATTGTATAAAAAATTAATTTTACCAGAAAAAAAGATCAATCTTGCATAAAAAAGATAATTTTTGCAGAATTAAAGATATTTTTTCACGATAAAAGGATTATTTTTGCTTTGGAAAAAAAATTTTTAAAATAAAAGATCATTTTTGCCATATTAAGAACAATTTCCTGTTAAATAATTATTTTTTTTCAAAATTACAGTCGAATTTTAAATTGAAAAATGTTGTTTTTGCCAATATTCGAAAAAAAATTAATCAATATGTATAAAAAATTAATTTTACCTCTAAAAAAGATCAATCTTGCATAAAAAAGATATTTTTTGCAGAATCAAAGATATTTTTCCCGATAAAAAGATTTTTTTTGCTTCACAAAAAAAAATTATGATTTAAAGATCATTTTTGCCATATAAAGAACAATTTCCTATTAAAATAATTATTTTTTTCGAAATAATAGTCGAATTTTAAATAAAAAAATGGTGTTTTTTAGCAATATTCGAGAGAAGAATCATTCAAATTGTATAAAAAATTAATTTACCCATAAAAAAAAAGATCAATCTTGCATAGAAAATATAATTTTTGCAGAATCAAAGATATTTTTTCTCGATAAAAGGATCATTTTTGACTTTAAAGTTATCATTTTTGATTTTGAAAAAAAAAATTTTTAAAATCAAAGATCAATTTCTCTCAAAAATAATAATTTTCTCAAAATTCAAGATCATTTTTGTCATATTAAGAACGAATTCCGATTAAATAAGTATTTTTTTCAAAATCACAGTCGATTTTAAATTTGAAAAATGTTGTTTATAAGCAATTTTTCGAAAGAAAAATCAATCAAATTGTATAAAAAATTAACTTTCCCAGAAAAAAAGATCAATCTTGCATAAAAAAGATAATTTTTGCAGAATCAAAGATATTTTTTCTCGATAAAAGGATTATTTTTGCTTTAGAAAAAAAATTTTTAAAATAAAAGATCATTTTTGCCATATTAAGAACAATTTCCTGTTAAATAATTATTTTTTTCAAAATTACAGTCGAATTTTAAATTGAAAAATGTTGTTTTTGCCAATATTCGAAAAAAAATTAATCAATATGTATAAAAAATTAATTTTACCCTTAAAAAGATCAATCTTGCATAAAAAAGATATTTTTTGCAGAATCAAAGATATTTTTCCCGATAAAAAGATTTTTTTTGCTTTAGAAAAAAAATTTTTAAATTTAAAGATCATTTTTGCCATATAAAGAACAATTTCCTATTAAATAATTATTTTTTTCGAAATAATAGTCGAATTTAAAATTAAAAAATGTTGTTTTTTAGCAATATTCGAGAGAAGAATCATTCAAATTGTATAAAAAATTAATTTTCCCCGAAAAAAAGATCAATCTTGCATAAAAAAGATAATTTTTACAGAATCAAAGATATTTTTTTTCGATTAAAGGATCATTTTTGACTTTAAAGTTATCATTTTTGATTTAAAAAAAAAAAATTTTTAAAATCAAAGATCAATTTCTCTCAAAAATAATAATTTTCGCAAAATTCAAGATCATTTTTGCCATATTAAGAACGAATTCCGATTAAATAATTATTTTTTTCAAAATTACAGTCGATTTTAAAATTGAATAATGTTGTTTTTTAGCAATATTCGAGAGAAGAATCATTCAAATTGTATAAAAAATTAATTTTACCCGTAAAAAAAAAGATCAATCTTGCATTAAAAAGATAATTTTTGCAGAATCAAAGATATTTTTTTTCGTTAAAAGGATCATTTTTGACTTTAAAGTTATCATTTTTGATTTTGAAAAAAAAAATTTTTAAAATCAAAGATCAATTTCTCTCAAAAATAATAATTTTCGCAAAATTCAAGATCATTTTGTCATATTTAGAACAAATCCGATTAAATTAGTATTTTTTTCAAAATTACAGTCGATTTTAAATTTGAAAAATGTTGTTTATAAGCAATTTTTCGAGAGAAGAATCATTCAAATTGTATAAGAAATTAATTTTACCAGAAAAAAAGATCAATCTTGCATAGATAAGATAATTTTTGCAGAATCAAAGATATTTTTTTTCGTTAAAAGGATCATTTTTGACTTTAAAGTTATCATTTTTGATATTGAAAAAAAAAATTTTTAAAATCAAGGATCAATTTCTCTCAAAAATAATAATTTTCGCAAAATTCAAGATCATTTTTGCCATATTAAGAACGAATTCCGATTAAATAAGTATTTTTTTCAAAATTACAGTCGATTTTAAAATTGAATAATGTTGTTTATAAGCAATTTTTCGAGAGAAGAATCATTCAAATTGTATAAAAAATTAATTTTACCCGTAAAAAAGATCAATCTAGCATAAAAAAAAAAATTTTTGCAGAATCAAAGATATTTTTTCTCGATAAAAAGATTATTTTTGCTTTAAAATTATCATTTTTGATTTTGAAAAAAAAATTTTAAAAATCTCAGATCAATTTCTCTCAAAAAGAATAATTTTCGCAAAATTCAAGATCATTTTTGTAATATTAAGAACGAATCCGATTAAATAAGTATTTTTTTCAAAATTACAGTCGATTTTAAAATTGAAAAATGTTGTTTTTTTGGAATATTCGAAAAAAATTAATCAATATGTATAAAAAATTAATTTTACCCTTAAAAAAGATCGATCTTGCATAAAAAAGATAATTTTTGCAGAATCAAAGATATTTTTTCTCGATAAAAGGATTATTTTTGCTTTAGAAAAAAAAATTTTTAAAATAAAAGATCATTTTTGCCTTATTAAGAACAATTTGCTGTTAAAAAATTATTTTTTTCAAAATTACAGTCGAATTTTAAATTGAAAAATGTTGTTTTTGCCAATATTCGAAAAAAAATTAATCAATGTGTATAAAAAATTAATTTTACCCTTAAAAAAGATCAATCTTGCATAAAAAAGATAATTTTTGCAGAATCAAAGATATTTTTTCTCGATAAAAGGATTATTTTTGCTTTAGAAATAAAATTTTTTAAAATAAAAGATCATTTTTGCCTTATCAAGAACAATTTGCTGTTAAAAAATTATTTTTTTCAAAATTACAGTCGAATTTTAAATTGAAAAATGTTGTTTTTGCCAATATTCGAAAAAAAATTAATCAATGTGTATAAAAAATTTATTTTACCCTTAAAAAAGATCAATCTTGTATAAAAAAGATAATTTTCGCAGAATCAAAGATATTTTTCCCGATAAAAAGATTTTTTTTGCTTTAGAAAAAAAATTTTTAAATTAAAAGATCATTTTTGCAATATAAAGAACAATTTCCTATTAAAAAAATTATTTTTTTCGAAATAATAGTCGAATTTAAAATTAAAAAATGTTGTTTTTTTCCAATATTCGAAAAAAAATTAATCAATTTGTATAAAAAATAAATTTTACCCTTAAAAAAGATCACTCTTGCATAAAAAAGATATTTTTTGCAGAATCAAAGATATTTTTCCCGATAAAAAGATTTTTTTTGCTTTAGAAAGAAAATTTTTAAATTAAAAGATCATTTTTGCCATATAAAGAACAATTTCCTATTAAATAATTATTTTTTTCGAAATAATAGTCGAATTTAAAATTAAAAAATGTTGTTTTTTAGCAATATTCGAGAGAAGAATCATTCAAATTGGATAAAAAATTAATTTTACCCGTAAAAAAAAAGATCAATCTTGCATTAAAAAGATAATTTTTGCAGAATCAAAGATATTTTTTTTCGTTAAAAGGATCATTTTTGACTTTAAAGTTATCATTTTGATATTGAAAAAAAAAATTTTTAAAATCAAGGATAAATTTCTCTCAAAAATAATAATTTTCGCAAAATTCAAGATCATTTTTGCCATATTAAGAACGAATTCCGATTAAATAATTATTTTTTTCAAAATTACAGTCGATTTTAAAATTGAATAATGTTGTTTTTTAGCAATATTCGAGAGAAGAATCATTCAAATTGTATAAAAAATTAATTTTACCCGTAAAAAAAAGATCTTATCTTGCATTAAAAAGATAATTTTTGCAGAATCAAAGATATTTTTTTTTGTTAAAAGGATCATTTTTGACTTTAAAGTTATCATTTTTGATATTGAAAAAAAAAATTTTTAAAATCAAGGATCAATTTCTCTCAAAAATAATAATTTTCGCAAAATTCAAGATCATTTTGTCATATTCAGAACAAATCCGATTAAATTAGTATTTTTTTCAAAATTACAGTCGATTTTAAAATTGAATAATGTTGTTTTTTAGCAATATTCGAGAGAAGAATCATTCAAATTGTATAAAAAATTAACTTTCCCAGAAAAAAAGATCAATCTTGCATAAAAAAGATAATTTTTACAGAATCAAAGATATTTTTTCTCGATAAAAGGATCATTTTTGACTTTAAAGTTATCATTTTTGATTTTAAAAAAAAAAATTTTTAAAATCAAGGATCAATTTCTCTCAAAAATAATAATTTTCGCAAAATTCAAGATCATTTTGTCATATTCAGAACAAATCCGATTAAATTAGTATTTTTTTCAAAATTACAGTCGATTTTAAATTTGAAAAATGTTGTTTATAAGCAATTTTTCGAGAGAAGAATCATTCAAATTGTATAAGAAATTAATTTTACCAGAAAAAAAGATCAATCTTGCATAGATAAGATAATTTTTGCAGAATCAAAGATATTTTTTCTAGATAAAAGGATCATTTTTGACTTTAAAGTTATCATTTTTGATTTAAAAAAAAAAAATTTTTAAAATCAAGGATCAATTTCTCTCAAAAATAATAATTTTCGCAAAATTCAAGATCATTTTTGCCATATTAAGAACGAATTCCTATTAAATAATTATTTTTTTCGAAATAATAGTCGAATTTAAAATTAAAAAATGTTGTTTTTTAGCAATATTCGAGAGAAGAATCATTCAAATTGGATAAAAAATTAATTTTACCCGTAAAAAAAAAGATCAATCTTGCATTAAAAAGATAATTTTTGCAGAATCAAAGATATTTTTTTTCGTTAAAAGGATCATTTTTGACTTTAAAGTTATCATTTTTGATATTGAAAAAAAAAATTTTTAAAATCAAGGATCAATTTCTCTCAAAAATAATAATTTTCGCAAAATTCAAGATCATTTTTGCCATATTAAGAACGAATTCCGATTAAATAATTATTTTTTTCAAAATTACAGTCGATTTTAAAATTGAAAAATGTTGTTTTTTTGGAATATTCGAAAAAAATTAATCAATATGTATAAAAAATTAATTTTACCCTTAAAAAAGATCGATCTTGCATAAAAAAGATAATTTTTGCAGAATCAAAGATATTTTTTCTCGATAAAAAGATTATTTTTGACATTAAAGTTATCATTTTGATTTTGAAAAAAAAAATTTTTAAAATCAAAGATCAATTTCTCTCAAAAATAATAATTTTCGCAAAATTCAAGATCATTTTGTCATATTCAGAACAAATCCGATTAAATAATTATTTTTTTCAAAATTACAGTCGATTTTAAAATTGAAAAATGTTGTTTTTTTGGAATATTCGAAAAAAAATTAATCAATATTTATAAAAAATTAATTTTACCCTTAAAAAGATCAATCTTGCATAAAAAAGATAATTTTTGCAGAATTAAAGATATTTTTTCACGATAAAAGGATTATTTTTGCCTTGGAAAAAAAATTTTTAAAATAAAAAATCATTTTTGCCATATTAAGAACAATTTCCTATTAAATAATTATTTTTTTCAAAATTACAGTCGAATTTTAAATTGAAAAATTTTGTTTTTGCCAATATTCGAAAAAAAATTAATCAATATGTATAAAAAATTAATTTTACCTCTAAAAAAGATCAATCTTGCATAAAAAAGATATTTTTTGCAGAATCAAAGATATTTTTCCCAATAAAAAGATTTTTTTTGCTTTAGAAAAAAAAATTTTAAATTTAAAGATCATTTTTGCCATATAAAGAACAATTTCCTATTAAAATAATTATTTTTTTCGAAATAATAGTCGAATTTAAAATTAAAAAATGTTGTTTTTTAGCAATATTCGAGAGAAGAATCATTCAAATTGTATAAAAAATTAATTTTACCCGTAAAAAAAAAGATCAATCTTGCATTAAAAAGATAATTTTTGCAGAATCAAAGATATTTTTTTTCGTTAAAAGGATCATTTTTGACTTTAAAGTTATCATATTTGATATTGAAAAAAAAAATTTTTAAAATCAAGGATCAATTTCTCTCAAAAATAATAATTTTCGCAAAATTCAAGATCATTTTTGCCATATTAAGAACGAATTCCGATTAAATAAGTATTTTTTTTAAAATTACAGTCGATTTTAAAATTGAATAATGTTGTTTTTGCCAATATACGAAAGAAGAATCAATCAAATTGTATAAAAAATTAATTTTACCAGAAAAAAAGATCAATCTTGCATAAAAAAGATAATTTTTGCAGAATTAAAGATATTTTTTCACGATAAAAGGATTATTTTTGCTTTGGAAAAAAAATTTTTAAAATAAAAGATCATTTTTGCCATATTAAGAACAATTTCCTGTTAAATAATTATTTTTTTCAAAATTACAGTCGAATTTTAAATTGAAAAATGTTGTTTTTGCCAATATTCGAAAAAAAATTAATCAATATGTATAAAAAATTAATTTTACCTCTAAAAAAGATCAATCTTGCATAAAAAAGATATTTTTTGCAGAATCAAAGATATTTTTCCCGATAAAAAGATTTTTTTTGCTTCACAAAAAAAAATTATGATTTAAAGATCATTTTTGCCATATAAAGAACAATTTCCTATTAAAATAATTATTTTTTCGAAATAATAGTCGAATTTTAAATAAAAAAATGGTGTTTTTTAGCAATATTCGAGAGAAGAATCATTCAAATTGTATAAAAAATTAATTTACCCATAAAAAAAAAGATCAATCTTGCATAGAAAATATAATTTTTGCAGAATCAAAGATATTTTTTCTCGATAAAAGGATCATTTTTGACTTTAAAGTTATCATTTTTGATTTTGAAAAAAAAAATTTTTAAAATCAAAGATCAATTTCTCTCAAAAATAATAATTTTCTCAAAATTCAAGATCATTTTTGTCATATTAAGAACGAATTCCGATTAAATAAGTATTTTTTTCAAAATCACAGTCGATTTTAAATTTGAAAAATGTTGTTTATAAGCAATTTTTCGAAAGAAAAATCAATCAAATTGTATAAAAAATTAACTTTCCCAGAAAAAAAGATCAATCTTGCATAAAAAAGATAATTTTTGCAGAATCAAAGATATTTTTTCTCGATAAAAGGATTATTTTTGCTTTAGAAAAAAAATTTTTAAAATAAAAGATCATTTTTGCCATATTAAGAACAATTTCCTGTTAAATAATTATTTTTTTCAAAATTACAGTCGAATTTTAAATTGAAAAATGTTGTTTTTGCCAATATTCGAAAAAAAATTAATCAATATGTATAAAAAATTAATTTTACCCTTAAAAAGATCAATCTTGCATAAAAAAGATATTTTTTGCAGAATCAAAGATATTTTTCCCGATAAAAAGATTTTTTTTGCTTTAGAAAAAAAATTTTTAAATTTAAAGATCATTTTTGCAATATAAAGAACAATTTCCTATTAAAAAAATTATTTTTTTCGAAATAATAGTCGAATTTAAAATTAAAAAATGTTGTTTTTTTCCAATATTCGAGAGAAGAATCATTCAAATTGTATAAAAAATTAATTTTCCCCGAAAAAAAGATCAATCTTGCATAAAAAAGATAATTTTTACAGAATCAAAGATATTTTTTTTCGTTAAAAGGATCATTTTTGACTTTAAAGTTATCATTTTTGATATTGAAAAAAAAAATTTTTAAAATCAAAGATCAATTTCTCTCAAAAATAATAATTTTCGCAAAATTCAAGATCATTTTTGCCATATTAAGAACGAATTCCGATTAAATAATTATTTTTTTCAAAATTACAGTCGATTTTAAAATTGAATAATGTTGTTTTTTAGCAATATTCGAGAGAAGAATCATTCAAATTGTATAAAAAATTAATTTTACCCGTAAAAAAAAAGATCAATCTTGCATTAAAAAGATAATTTTTGCAGAATCAAAGATATTTTTTTTCGTTAAAAGGATCATTTTTGACTTTAAAGTTATCATTTTTGATTTTGAAAAAAAAAATTTTTAAAATCAAAGATCAATTTCTCTCAAAAATAATAATTTTCGCAAAATTCAAGATCATTTTGTCATATTTAGAACAAATCCGATTAAATTAGTATTTTTTTCAAAATTACAGTCGATTTTAAATTTGAAAAATGTTGTTTATAAGCAATTTTTCGAGAGAAGAATCATTCAAATTGTATAAGAAATTAATTTTACCAGAAAAAAAGATCAATCTTGCATAGATAAGATAATTTTTGCAGAATCAAAGATATTTTTTTTCGTTAAAAGGATCATTTTTGACTTTAAAGTTATCATTTTTGATATTGAAAAAAAAAAATTTTTAAAATCAAGGATCAATTTCTCTCAAAAATAATAATTTTCGCAAAATTCAAGATCATTTTTGCCATATTAAGAACGAATTCCGATTAAATAAGTATTTTTTTCAAAATTACAGTCGATTTTAAAATTGAATAATGTTGTTTATAAGCAATTTTTCGAGAGAAGAATCATTCAAATTGTATAAAAAATTAATTTTACCCGTAAAAAAGATCAATCTAGCATAAAAAAAAAAATTTTTGCAGAATCAAAGATATTTTTTCTCGATAAAAAGATTATTTTTGCTTTAAAATTATCATTTTTGATTTTGAAAAAAAAATTTTAAAAATCTAAGATCAATTTCTCTCAAAAAGAATAATTTTCGCAAAATTCAAGATCATTTTTGTCATATTAAGAACGAATTCCGATTAAATAAGTATTTTTTTCAATTCCAGTCAATTTTAAAATTTTAAAAATGTTGTTTTTATGGAATATTCGAAAAAAAATTAATCAATATGTATAAAAAATTAATTTTACCCTCAAAAAAGATCGATCTTGCATAAAAAAGATAATTTTTTGCAGAATCGAAAATATTTTTTCTCGATAAAAAGATTAATTTTGCTTTAGAAAAAAAAATTTTTAAAATAAAAGATCATTTTTGCCTTATTAAGAACAATTTGCTGTTAAAAAATTATTTTTTTCAAAATTACAGTCGAATTTTAAATTGAAAAATGTTGTTTTTGCCAATATTCGAAAAAAAAATTAATCAATGTGTATAAAAAATTAATTTTACCCTTAAAAAAGATCAATCTTGCATAAAAAAGATAATTTTTGCAGAATCAAAGATATTTTTTCTCGATAAAAGGATTATTTTTGCTTTAGAAATAAAATTTTTTAAAATAAAAGATCATTTTTGCCTTATCAAGAACAATTTGCTGTTAAAAAATTATTTTTTTCAAAATTACAGTCGAATTTTAAATTGAAAAATGTTGTTTTTGCCAATATTCGAAAAAAAATTAATCAATGTGTATAAAAAATTAATTTTACCCTTAAAAAAGATCAATCTTGCATAAAAAAGATATTTTTCGCAGAATCAAAGATATTTTTTCCCGATAAAAAGATTTTTTTTTGCTTTAGAAAAAAAATTTTTAAATTAAAAGATCATTTTTGCAATATAAAGAACAATTTCCTATTAAAAAAATTATTTTTTTCGAAATAATAGTCGAATTTAAAATTAAAAAATGTTGTTTTTTTCCAATATTCGAGAGAAGAATCATTCAAATTGTATAAAAAATTAATTTTACCCGTAAAAAAAAAGATCAATCTTGCATTAAAAAGATAATTTTTGCAGAATCAAAGATATTTTTCCCGATAAAAAGATTTTTTTTGCTTTAGAAAGAAAATTTTTAAATTAAAAGATCATTTTTGCCATATAAAGAACAATTTCCTATTAAATAATTATTTTTTTCGAAATAATAGTCGAATTTAAAATTAAAAAATGTTGTTTTTTAGCAATATTCGAGAGCAAGAATCATTCAAATTGGATAAAAAATTAATTTTACCCGTAAAAAAAAAGATCAATCTTGCATTAAAAAGATAATTTTTGCAGAATCAAAGATATTTTTTTTCGTTAAAAGGATCATTTTTGACTTTAAAGTTATCATTTTTGATATTGAAAAAAAAAATTTTTAAAATCAAGGATAAATTTCTCTCAAAAATAATAATTTTCGCAAAATTCAAGATCATTTTTGCCATATTAAGAACGAATTCCGATTAAATAATTATTTTTTTCAAAATTACAGTCGATTTTAAAATTGAATAATGTTGTTTTTTAGCAATATTCGAGAGAAGAATCATTCAAATTGTATAAAAAATTAATTTTACCCGTAAAAAAAAAGATCTTATCTTGCATTAAAAAGATAATTTTTGTAGAATCAAAGATATTTTTTTTGTTAAAAGGATCATTTTTGACTTTAAAGTTATCATTTTTGATATTGAAAAAAAAAATTTTTAAAATCAAGGATCAATTTCTCTCAAAAATAATAATTTTCGCAAAATTCAAGATCATTTTGTCATATTCAGAACAAATCCGATTAAATTAGTATTTTTTTTCAAAATTACAGTCGATTTTAAAATTGAATAATGTTGTTTTTTAGCAATATTCGAGAGAAGAATCATTCAAATTGTATAAAAAATTAACTTTCCCAGAAAAAAAGATCAATCTTGCATAAAAAAGATAATTTTTACAGAATCAAAGATATTTTTTCTCGATAAAAGGATCATTTTTGACTTTAAAGTTATCATTTTTGATTTTAAAAAAAAAAATTTTTAAAATCAAGGATCAATTTCTCTCAAAAATAATAATTTTCGCAAAATTCAAGATCATTTTGTCATATTCAGAACAAATCCGATTAAATTAGTATTTTTTTCAAAATTACAGTCGATTTTAAATTTGAAAAATGTTGTTTATAAGCAATTTTTCGAGAGAAGAATCATTCAAATTGTATAAGAAATTAATTTTACCAGAAAAAAAGATCAATCTTGCATAGATAAGATAATTTTTGCAGAATCAAAGATATTTTTTCTAGATAAAAGGATCATTTTTGACTTTAAAGTTATCATTTTTGATTTAAAAAAAAAAAATTTTTAAAATCAAGGATCAATTTCTCTCAAAAATAATAATTTTCGCAAAATTCAAGATCATTTTTGCCATATTAAGAACGAATTCCTATTAAATAATTATTTTTTTCGAAATAATAGTCGAATTTAAAATTAAAAAATGTTGTTTTTTAGCAATATTCGAGAGAAGAATCATTCAAATTGGATAAAAAATTAATTTTACCCGTAAAAAAAAAGATCAATCTTGCATTAAAAAGATAATTTTTGCAGAATCAAAGATATTTTTTTTCGTTAAAAGGATCATTTTTGACTTTAAAGTTATCATTTTTGATATTGAAAAAAAAAATTTTTAAAATCAAGGATCAATTTCTCTCAAAAATAATAATTTTCGCAAAATTCAAGATCATTTTTGCCATATTAAGAACGAATTCCGATTAAATAATTATTTTTTTCAAAATTACAGTCGATTTTAAAATTGAAAAATGTTGTTTTTTTGGAATATTCGAAAAAAATTAATCAATATGTATAAAAAATTAATTTTACCCTTAAAAAAGATCGATCTTGCATAAAAAAGATAATTTTTGCAGAATCAAAGATATTTTTTCTCGATAAAAAGATTATTTTTGACATTAAAGTTATCATTTTGATTTTGAAAAAAAAAATTTTTAAAATCAAAGATCAATTTCTCTCAAAAATAATAATTTTCGCAAAATTCAAGATCATTTTGTCATATTCAGAACAAATCCGATTAAATAAGTATTTTTTTCAAAATTACAGTCGATTTTAAAATTGAATAATGTTGTTTTTGCCAATTTACGAAAGAAGAATCAATCAAATTGTATAAAAAATTAACTTTCCCAGAAAAAAAGATCAATCTTGCATAAAAAAGATAATTTTTGCAGAATCAAAGATATTTTTTCTCGATAAAAGGATTATTTTTGCTTTAGAAAAAAAAATTTTTAAAATAAAAGATCATTTTTGCCTTATTAAGAACAATTTGCTGTTAAAAAATTATTTTTTTCAAAATTATAGTCGAATTTTAAATTGAAAAATGTTGTTTTTGCCAATATTCGAAAAAAAATTAATCAATGTGTATAAAAAATTAATTTTACCCTTAAAAAAGATCACTCTTGCATAAAAAAGATAATTTTTGCAGAATCAAAGATATTTTTTCTCGATAAAAGGATTATTTTTGCTTTAGAAATAAAATTTTTTAAAATAAAGATCATTTTTGCCTTATCAAGAACAATTTGCTGTTAAAAAATTATTTTTTTCAAAATTACAGTCGAATTTTAAATTGAAAAATGTTGTTTTTGCCAATATTCGAAAAAAAATTAATCAATGTGCATAAAAAATTAATTTTACCCTTAAAAAAGATCACTCTTGCATAAAAAAGATATTTTTTGCAGAATCAAAGATATTTTTCCCGATAAAAAGATTTTTTTTGCTTTAGAAAGAAAATTTTTAAATTAAAAGATCATTTTTGCCATATAAAGAACAATTTCCTATTAAATAATTATTTTTTTCGAAATAATAGTCGAATTTAAAATTAAAAAATGTTGTTTTTTAGCAATATTCGAGAGAAGAATCATTCAAATTGGATAAAAAATTAATTTTACCCGTAAAAAAAAAGATCAATCTTGCATTAAAAAGATAATTTTTGCAGAATCAAAGATATTTTTTTTCGTTAAAAGGATCATTTTTGACTTTAAAGTTATCATTTTTGATATTGAAAAAAAAAATTTTTAAAATCAAGGATCAATTTCTCTCAAAAATAATAATTTTCGCAAAATTCAAGATCATTTTGTCATATTAAGAACGAATTCCGATTAAATAATTATTTTTTTCAAAATTACAGTCGATTTTAAAATTGAATAATGTTGTTTTTTAGCAATATTCGAGAGAAGAATCATTCAAATTGTATAAAAAATTAATTTTACCCGTAAAAAAAAAGATCTTATCTTGCATTAAAAAGATAATTTTTGCAGAATCAAAGATATTTTTTTTTGTTAAAAGGATCATTTTTGACTTTAAAGTTATCATTTTGATATTGAAAAAAAAAATTTTTAAAATCAAGGATCAATTTCTCTCAAAATAATAATTTTCGCAAAATTCAAGATCATTTTGTCATATTCAGAACAAATCCGATTAAATTAGTATTTTTTTCAAAATTACAGTCGATTTTAAAATTGAATAATGTTGTTTATAAGCAATTTTTCGAGAGAAGAATCATTCAAATTGAATAAGAAATTAATTTTACCAGAAAAAAAGATCAATCTTGCATAGATAAGATAATTTTTGCAGAATCAAAGATATTTTTTTTCGTTAAAAGGATCATTTTTGACTTTAAAGTTATCATTTTTGATATTGAAAAAAAAAAATTTTTAAAATCAAGGATCAATTTCTCTCAAAAATAATAATTTTCGCAAAATTCAAGATCATTTTGTCATATTCAGAACAAATCCGATTAAATTAGTATTTTTTTCAAAATTACACTCGATTTTAAAATTGAATAATGTTGTTTATAAGCAATTATTCGAGAGAAGAATCATTCAAATTGTATAAAAAATTAATTTTACCCTTAAAAAAGATCAATCTTGCATAGATAAGATAATTTTTGCAGAATCAAAGATATTTTTTTTCGTTAAAAGGATCATTTTTGACTTTAAAGTTATCATTTTTGATATTGAGAAAAAAAATTTTAAAAATCTCAGATCAATTTCTCTCAAAAAGAATAATTTTCGCAAAATTCAAGATCATTTTTGTAATATTAAGAACGAATCCGATTAAATAAGTATTTTTTTCAAAATTACAGTCGATTTTAAAATTGAATAATGTTGTTTATAAGCAATTATTCGAGAGAAGAATCATTCAAATTGTATAAAAAATTAATTTTACCCTTAAAAAAGATCGATCTTGCATAGAAAAGATAATTTTTGCAGAATCAAAGATATTTTTTCTCGATAAAAAGATTATTTTTGACATTAAAATTATCATTTTTGATTTTGAAAAAAAAAATTTTTAAAATCAAAGATCAATTTCTCTCAAAAATAATAATTTTCGCAAAATTCAAGATCATTTTGTCATATTCAGAACAAATCCGATTAAATAAGTATTTTTTTCAAAATTACAGTCGATTTTAAAATTGAATAATGTTGTTTTTGCCTAAATACGAAAGAAGAATCAATCAAATTGTATAAAAAATTAACTTTTCCAGGAAAAAAGATCAATCTTGCATAAAAAAGATAATTTTTGCAGAATCAAAGATATTTTTTCTCGATTAAAGGATTATTTTTGCTTTAGAAAAAAAAATTTTTAAAATAAAAGATCATTTTTGCCTTATTAAGAACAATTTGCTGTTAAAAAATTATTTTTTTTCAAAATTACAGTCGAATTTTAAATTGAAAAATGTTGTTTTTGCCAATATTCGAAAAAAAATTAATCAATGTGTATAAAAAATTAATTTTACCCTTTAAAAAAGATCAATCTTGCATAAAAAAGATAATTTTTGCAGAATCAAAGATATTTTTTCTCGATAAAAGGATTATTTTTGCTTTAAAATTATCATTTTTGATTTTGAAAAAAAAATTTTAAAAATCTTAGATCAATTTCTCTCAAAAAGAATAATTTTCGCAAAATTCAAGATCATTTTTGTCATTTTAAGAATGAATTCCGATTAAATAAGTATTTTTTTCAAAATTACAGTCGATTTTAAAATTGAATAATGTTGTTTTTGCCAATTTACGAAAGAAGAATAAATCAAATTGTATAAAAAATTAATTTTACCAGAAAAAAAGATCAATCTTGCATAAAAAAGATAATTTTTGCAGAATCAAAGATATTTTTTCCCGATAAAAAGATTTTTTTTGCTTTAGAAAAAAAATTTTTAAAATAAAAGATCATTTTTGCCATATTAAGAACAATTTCCTATTAAACAATTATTTTTTTCGAAATAATAGTCGAATTTAAAATTAAAAAATGTTGTTTTTTAGCAATATTCGAGAGAGGAATCATTCAAATTGTATAAAAAATTAATTTTACCCGTAAAAAAAAAGATCAATCTTGCATTAAAAAGATAATTTTTGCAGAATCAATGGTATTTTTTTTCGATAAAAGGATCATTTTTGACTTTAAAGTTATCATTTTTCATTTTGAAAGAAAAAATTTTTAAAATCAAAGATCAATTTCTCTCAAAAAGAATAATTTTCGCAAAATTCAAGATCATTTTTGTCATATTAAGAACAATTTCCTATTAAATAATTATTTTTTTCAAAATAACAGTCGAATTTAAATTTAAAAAATGTTGTTTTTAGCAATATTCGAGAGAAGAATCATTTAAATTGTATAAAAAACTAATTTTACCCGTAAAAAAAAAGATCAATCTTGCATAAAAAAGATAATTTTTGCAGAATCAAAGATATTTTTTCTCGAAAAAAAGATTATTTTTGCTTTAAAATTATCATTTTTGATTTTGAAAAAACAAATTTTAAAAATCTTAGATCAATTTCTCTCAAAAAGAATAATTTTCGCAAAATTCAAGATCATTTATGTCATATTAAGAACGAATTCCGATTAAATAAGTATTTTTTTCAATTCCAGTCGATTTTAAAATTGAAAAATGTTGTTTTTCAGCAATATTCGAAAAAAAATCAAACAAATTGTATAAAAAATTAATTTTACACGAAAAAAAAGATCAATCTTGCATCAAAAAGATATTTTTTGCAGAATCAAAGAAATTTTATTAGAAAAAAAGATTATTTTTGATTTAGAAAAAAAATTTTTAAAATAAAAGATCATTTTTGCCATATTAAGAACAATTTCCTATTAAATAATTATTTTTTTCAAAATAACAGTCGAATTTAAAATTGAAAAATGTTGTTTTTCAGCAATATTCGGAAAAAAATCAAACAAATTGTATAAAAAATTAATTTTACACGAAAAAAAGATCAAATTTGCATCAAAAAGATAATTTTTGCAGAATCAAAGGTATTTTTTTTCGATAAAAGGATCATTTTTGACTTTAAAGTTATCATTTTTGATTTTGAAAGAAAAAATTTTTAAAATCAAAGATCAATTTCTCTCAAAAATAATAATTTTCGCAAAATTCAAGATCATTTTTGTCATATTAAGAACAATTTCCTATTAAATAATTATTATTTTCAAAATAACAGTCGAATTTAAATTTAAAAAATGTTGTTTTTAGCAATATTCGAGAGAAGAATCATTCAAATTGTATAAAAAATTAATTTTAACCGTAAAAAAAAAGATCAATCTTGCATTAAAAAGATAATTTTTGCAGAATCAATGGTATTTTTTTTTCGATAAAAGGATCATTTTTGACTTTAAAGTTATCATTTTTCATTTTGAAAGAAAAAATTTTTAAAATCAAAGATCAATTTCTCTCAAAAATAATAATTTTCGCAAAATTCAAGATCATTTTTGTCATATTAAGAACAATTTCCTATTAAATAATTATTATTTTCAAAATAACATTCGAATTTAAATTTAAAAAATGTTGTTTTTAGCAATATTCGAGAGAAGAATCATTCAAATTGTATAAAAAATAAATTTTACCCGTAAAAAAAAAGATCAATCTTGCATAAAAAAGATAATTTTTGCAGAATCAAAGATATTTTTTCTCGAAAAAAAGATTATTTTTGCTATAAAATTATCATTTTTGATTTTGAAAAAACAAATTTTAAAAATCTTAGATCAATTTCTCTCAAAAGAATAATTTTCGCAAAATTCAAGATCATTTATGTCATATTAAGAACGAATTCCGATTAAATAAGTATTTTTTTCAATTCCAGTCGATTTTAAAATTGAAAAATGTTGTTTTTCAGCAATATTCGAAAAAAAAATCAAACAAATTGTATAAAAAATTAATTTTACACGAAAAAAAAGATCAATCTTGCATCAAAAAGATATTTTTTGCAGAATCAAAGAAATTTTATTAGAAAAAAAGATTATTTTTGATTTAGAAAAAAAATTTTTAAAATAAAAGATCATTTTTGCCATATTAAGAACAATTTCCTATTAAATAATTATTTTTTTCAAAATAACAGTCGAATTTAAAATTGAAAAATGTTGTTTTTCAGCAATATTCGGAAAAAAAATCAAACAAATTGTATAAAAAATTAATTTTACACGAAAAAAAAGATCAAATTTGCATCAAAAAGATAATTTTTGCAGAATCAAAGGTATTTTTTTTCGATAAAAGGATCATTTTTGACTTTAAAGTTATCATTTTTGATTTTGAAAGAAAAAATTTTTAAAATCAAAGATCAATTTCTCTCAAAAATAATAATTTTCGCAAAATTCAAGATCATTTTTGTCAAATTAAGAACAATTTCCTATTAAATAATTATTATTTTCAAAATAACAGTCGAATTTAAATTTAAAAAATGTTGTTTTTAGCAATATTCGAGAGAAGAATCATTCAAATTGTATAAAAAATAAATTTTACCCGTAAAAAAAAAGATCAATCTTGCATAAAAAAGATAATTTTTGCAGAATCAAGATATTTTTTCTCGAAAAAAAGATTATTTTTGCTTTAAAATTATCATTTTTGATTTTGAAAAAACAAATTTTAAAAATCTTAGATCAATTTCTCTCAAAAAGAATAATTTTCGCAAAATTCAAGATCATTTATGTCATATTAAGAACGAATTCCGATTAAATAAGTATTTTTTTCAATTCCAGTCGATTTTAAAATTGAAAAATGTTGTTTTTAGCAATATTCGAAAAAAAATCAAACAAATTGTATAAAAAATTAATTTTACACGAAAAAAAGATCAATCTTGCATCAAAAAGATATTTTTTGCAGAATCAAAGAAATTTTATTAGAAAAAAAGATTATTTTTGATTTAGAAAAAAAATTTTTAAAATAAAAGATCATTTTTGCCATATTAAGAACAATTTCCTATTAAATAATTATTATTTTCAAAATAACAGTCGATTTTAAAATTGAAAAATGTTGTTTTTCAGCAATATTCGAAAAAAAATCAAACAAATTGTATAAAAAATTAATTTTACACGAAAAAAAGATCAATCTTGCATCAAAAGATATTTTTTGCAGAATCAAAGAAATTTTATTAGAAAAAAAGATTATTTTTGATTTAGAAAAAAAATTTTTAAAATAAAAGATCATTTTTGCCATATTAAGAACAATTTCCTATTAAATAATTATTTTTTCCAAAATAACAGTCGAATTTAAAATTGAAAAATGTTGTTTTTCAGCAATATTCGAAAAAAAATCAAACAAATTGTATAAAAAATTAATTTTACACGAAAAAAAGATCAATCTTGCATCAAAAAGATATTTTTTGCAGAATCAAAGAAATTTTATAAGAAAAAAAGATTATTTTTGATTTAGAAAAAAATTTTTAAAATAAAAGATCAATTTTGCCATATTAAGAACAATTTCCTATTAAATAATTATTATTTTCAAAATAACAGTCGATTTTAAATTGAAAAATGTTGTTTTTCAGCAATATTCGAAAAAAAAATCAAACAAATTGTATTAAAAATTAATTTTACACGAAAAAAAGATCAATCTTGCATCAAAAAGATATTTTTTGCAGAATCAAAGAAATTTTATTGGAAAAAAAGATTATTTTTGATTTAGAAAAAAAATTTTTTAAATAAAAGATCATTTTTGCCATATTAAGAACAATTTCCTATTAAGTAATTATTATTTTCAAAATAACAGTCGAATTTAAAATTGAAAAATGTTGTTTTTCAGCAATATTCGAAAAAAAAATCAAACAAATTGTATAAAAAATTAATTTTACACGAAAAAAAGATCAAATTTGCATCAAAAAGATATTTTTGGCAGAATCAAAGAAATTTTATTAGAAAAAAAGATTATTTTTGATTTAGAAAAAAAATTTTTAAAATAAAAGATCATTTTTGCCATATTAAGAACAATTTCCTATTAAATAATTATTATTTTCAATATAACAGTCGAATTTAAAATTAAAAAAAGTTGTTTTTAGCAATATTCGATAGAAGAATCATTCAAATTGTATAAAAAATTAATTTTACCCGTAAAAAAAAAGATCAATCTTGCATAAAAAAGATAATTTTTGCAGAATCAAAGATATTTTTTCTCGATAAAAAGATTATTTTTTTTTTAAAATTATCATTTTTGATTTTGAAAAAAAAATTTTTTAAATCTTAGATCAATTTCTCTCAAAAAGAATAATTTTCGCAAAATTCAAGATCATTTTTGCCATATTAAGAGCAATTTCCTATTAAATAATTATTATTTTCAAAATAACAGTCGAATTTAAAATTAAAAAAAGTTGTTTTTAGCAATATTCGATAGAAGAATCATTCAAATTGTATAAAAAATTAATTTTACCCGTAAAAAAAAAGATCAATCTTGCATAAAAAAGATAATTTTTGCAGAATCAAAGAAATTTTATAAGAAAAAAAGATTATTTTTGATTTAGAAAAAAAATTTTTAAAATAAAAGATCATTTTTGCCATATTAAGAACAATTTCCTATTAAATAATTATTATTTTCAAAATAACAGTCGATTTTAAAATTGAAAAATGTTGTTTTTCAGCAATATTCGAAAAAAAATCAAACAAATTGTATAAAAAATTAATTTTACACGAAAAAAAGATCAATCTTGAATCAAAAAGATATTTTTTGCAGAATCAAAGAAATTTTATTAGAAAAAAAGATTATTTTTGATTTAGAAAAAAAATTTTTTAAATAAAAGATCATTTTTGCCATATTAAGAACAATTTCCTATTAAATAATTATTATTTTCAAAATAACAGTCGATTTTAAAATTGAAAAATGTTGTTTTTCAGCAATATTCGAAAAAAAAATCAAACAAATTGTATAAAAAATTAATTTTACACGAAAAAAAAGATCAATCTTGCATCAAAAAGATATTTTTTGCAGAATCAAAGAAATTTTATTAGAAAAAAAGATTATTTTTGATTTAGAAAAAAAATTTTTAAAATAAAAGATCATTTTTGCCATATTAAGAACAATTTCCTATTAAATAATTATTATTTTCAAATAACAGTCGAATTAAAAATTAAAAAAAGTTGTTTTTAGCAATATTCGATAGAAGAATCATTCAAATTGTATAAAAAATTAATTTTACCCGTAAAAAAAAAGATCAATCTTGCATAAAAAAGATAATTTTTGCAGAATCAAAGATATTTTTTCTCGATAAAAAGATTATTTTTTCTTTAAAATTATCATTTTTGATTTTGAAAAAAAAATTTTTTAAATCTTAGATCAATTTCTCTCAAAAAGAATAATTTTCGCAAAATTCAAGATCATTTTTGCCATATTAAGAGCAATTTCCTATAAAATAATTATTATTTTCAAAATAACAGTCGAATTTAAAATTAAAAAATGTTGTTTTTAGCAATATTCGAGAGAAGAATCATTCAAATTGTATAAAAAATTAATTTTAACCGTAAAAAAAAAGATCAATCTTGCATAAAAAAGATAATTTTTGCAGAATCAAAGATATTTTTACTCGATAAAAGGATCATTTTCGACTTTAAAGTTATCATTTTTGATCTTGAAAAAAAATTTTAAAAATCAAAGATCAATTTCTCTCAATAAGAATAATTTTCGCAAAATTCAAGATCATTTTTGTCTTATTAAGAACGAATTCCGATTAAATAAGTATTTTTTTCAATTCCAGTCGATTTTAAAATTGAAAAATGTTGTTTTTCAGCAATATTCGAAAAAAAATCAAAAAAATTGTATAAAAAATTAATTTTACCCGAAAAAAAGATCAATCTTGCATCAAAAAGATATTTTTTGCAGAATCAAAGAAATTTTATTAGAAAAAAAGATTATTTTTGATTTAGAAAAAAATTTTTAAAATAAAAGATCATTTTTGCCATATTAAGAACAATTTCCTATTAAATAATTATTATTTTCAAAATAACAGTCGAATTTAAAATTGAAAAATGTTGTTTTTCAGCAATATTCGAAAAAAAAATCAAACAAATTGTATAAAAAATTAATTTTACACGAAAAAAAGATCAATCTTGCATCAAAAAGATATTTTTTGCAGAATCAAAGAAATTTTATAAGAAAAAAAAGATTATTTTTGATTTAGAAAAAAAATTTTTAAAATAAAAGATCATTTTTGCCATATTAAGAACAATTTCCTATTAAATAATTATTATTTTCAAAATAACAGTCGATTTTAAAATTGAAAAATGTTGTTTTTCAGCAATATTCGAAAAAAAAATCAAACAAATTGTATAAAAAATTAATTTTACACGAAAAAAAGATCAATCTTGCATCAAAAAGATATTTTTTGCAGAATCAAAGAAATTTTATTAGAAAAAAAGATTATTTTTGATTTAGAAAAAAAATTTTTAAAATAAAAGATCATTTTTGCCATATTAAGAACAATTTCCTATTAAATAATTATTATTTTCAAAATAACAGTCGAATTTAAAATTAAAAAAAGTTGTTTTTAGCAATATTCGATAGAAGAATCATTCAAATTGTATAAAAAATTAATTTTACCCGTAAAAAAAAAGATCAATCTTGCATAAAAAAGATAATTTTTGCAGAATCAAAGATATTTTTTCTCGATAAAAAGATTATTTTTTCTTTAAAATTATCATTTTTGATTTTGAAAAAAAAATTTTTTAAATCTTAGATCAATTTCTCTCAAAAAGAATAATTTTCGCAAAATTCAAGATCATTTTTGCCATATTAAGAGCAATTTCCTATAAAATAATTATTATTTTCAAAATAACAGTCGAATTTAAAATTAAAAAATGTTGTTTTTAGCAATATTCGAGAGAAGAATCATTCTAATTGTATAAAAAATTAATTTTAACCGTAAAAAAAAGATCAATCTTGCATAAAAAAGATAATTTTTGCAGAATCAAAGATATTTTTACTCGATAAAAGGATCATTTTCGACTTTAAAGTTATCATTTTTGATCTTGAAAAAAAATTTTAAAAATCAAAGATCAATTTCTCTCAATAAGAATAATTTTCGCAAAATTCAAGATCATTTTGTCTTATTAAGAACGAATTCCGATTAAATAAGTATTTTTTTCAATTCCAGTCGATTTTAAAATTGAAAAATGTTGTTTTTCAGCAATATTCGAATAAAAATCAAAAAAATTGTATAAAAAATTAATTTTACCCGAAAAAAAGATCAATCTTGCATCAAAAAGATATTTTTTGCAGAATCAAAGAAATTTTATTAGAAAAAAAGATTATTTTTGATTTAGAAAAAAAATTTTTAAAATAAAAGATCATTTTTGCCATATTAAGAACAATTTCCTATTAAATAATTATTATTTTCAAAATAACAGTCGAATTTAAAATTAAAAAAAGTTGTTTTTAGCAATATTCGATAGAAGAATCATTCAAATTGTATAAAAAATTAATTTTACCCGTAAAAAAAAAGATCAATCTTGCATAAAAAAGATAATTTTTGCAGAATCAAAGATATTTTTTCTCGATAAAAGGATCATTTTCGACTTTAAAGTTATCATTTTTGATCTTGAAAAAAAATTTTAAAAATCAAAGATCAATTTCTCTCAATAAGAATAATTTTCGCAAAATTCAAGATCATTTTTGTCTTATTAAGAACGAATTCCGATTAAATAAGTATTTTTTTCAATTCCAATCGATTTTAAGATTGAAAAATGTTGTTTTTCAGCAATATTCGAAAAAAAATCAAAAAAATTGTATAAAAAATTAATTTTACCCGAAAAAAAGATCAATCTTGCATCAAAAAGATATTTTTTGCAGAATCAAAGAAATTTTATTAGAAAAAAAGATTATTTTTGATTTAGAAAAAAATTTTTAAAATAAAAGATCATTTTTGCCATATTAAGAACAATTTCCTATTAAATAATTATTATTTTCAAAATAACAGTCGATTTTAAAATTGAAAAATGTTGTTTTTCAGCAATATTCGAAAAAAAATCAAACAAATTGTATAAAAAATTAATTTTACACGAAAAAAAGATCAATCTTGCATCAAAAGATATTTTTTGCAGAATCAAAGAAATTTTATTAGAAAAAAAGATTATTTTTGATTTAGATAAAAAATTTTTTAAATAAAAGATCATTTTTGCCATATTAAGAACAATTTCCTATTAAATAATTATTATTTTCAAAATAACAGTCGAATTTAAAATTGAAAAATGTTGTTTTTCAGCAATATTCGAAAAAAAATCAAACAAATTGTATAAAAAATTAATTTTACACGAAAAAAAGATCAAATTTGCATCAAAAAGATATTTTTTGCAGAATCAAAGAAATTTTATTAGAAAAAAAGATTATTTTTGATTTAGAAAAAAAATTTTTAAAATAAAAGATCATTTTTGCCATATTAAGAACAATTTCCTATTAAATAATTATTATTTTCAAAATAACAGTCGATTTTAAAATTGAAAAATGTTGTTTTTCAGCAATATTCGAAAAAAAAATCAAACAAATTGTATAAAAAATTAATTTTACACGAAAAAAAGATCAATCTTGCATCAAAAAGATATTTTTTGCAGAATCAAAGAAATTTTATTAGAAAAAAAGATTATTTTTGATTTAGATAAAAAATTTTTTAAATAAAAGATCATTTTTGCCATATTAAGAACAATTTCCTATTAAATAATTATTATTTTCAAAATAACAGTCGAATTTAAAATTGAAAA
The DNA here is from genome assembly GCA_025491095.1 of Brachionus asplanchnoidis. NCBI lineage: Eukaryota > Metazoa > Rotifera > Eurotatoria > Ploima > Brachionidae > Brachionus > Brachionus asplanchnoidis. The sequence goes on from JAILYF010000163.1 coordinate 97,871, forward strand.
ATGTTGTTTTTCAGCAATATTCGAAAAAAAATCAAACAAATTGTATAAAAAATTAATTTTACACGAAAAAAAGATCAAATTTGCATCAAAAAGATATTTTTTGCAGAATCAAAGAAATTTTATTAGAAAAAAAGATTATTTTTGATTTAGAAAAAAAATTTTTAAAATAAAAGATCATTTTTGCCATATTAAGAACAATTTCCTATTAAATAATTATTATTTTCAAAATAACAGTCGAATTTAAAATTAAAAAAAGTTGTTTTTAGCAATATTCGATAGAAGAATCATTCAAATTGTATAAAAAATTAATTTTACCCGTAAAAAAAAAGATCAATCTTGCATAAAAAAGATAATTTTTGCAGAATCAAAGATATTTTTTCTCGATAAAAAGATTATTTTTTCTTTAAAATTATCATTTTTGATTTTGAAAAAAAAATTTTTTAAATCTTAGATCAATTTCTCTCAAAAAGAATAATTTTCGCAAAATTCAAGATCATTTTTGCCATATTAAGAGCAATTTCCTATAAAATAATTATTATTTTCAAAATAACAGTCGAATTTAAAATTAAAAATGTTGTTTTTAGCAATATTCGAGAGAAGAATCATTCAAATTGTATAAAAAATTAATTTTACCCGTAAAAAAAAGATCAATCTTGCATAAAAAAGATAATTTTTGCAGAATCAAAGATATTTTTTTTCGATAAAAGGATCATTTTTGACTTTAAAGTTATCATTTTTGATTTTGAGAAAAAAATTTTTAAAATCAAAGATCAATTTCTCTCAATAAGAATAATTTTCGCAAAATTCAAGATCATTTTTGTCTTATTAAGAACGAATTCCGATTAAATAAGTATTTTTTTCAATTCCAGTCGATTTTAAAATTGAAAAATGTTGTTTTTCAGCAATATTCGAAAAAAAATCAAAAAAATTGTATAAAAATTAATTTTACCCGAAAAAAAAAGATCAATCTTGCATCAAAAAGATATTTTTTGCAGAATCAAAGAAATTTTATTAGAAAAAAAGATTATTTTTGATTTAGAAAAAAAATTTTTAAAATAAAAGATCATTTTTGCCATATTAAGAACAATTTCCTATTAAATAATTATTATTTTCAAAATAACAGTCGAATTTAAAATTAAAAAAAGTTGTTTTTAGCAATATTCGATAGAAGAATCATTCAAATTGTATAAAAATTAATTTTACCCGTAAAAAAAAAGATCAATCTTGCATAAAAAAGATAATTTTTGCAGAATCAAAGATATTTTTACTCGATAAAAGGATCATTTTCGACTTTAAAGTTATCATTTTTGATCTTGAAAAAAAATTTTAAAAATCAAAGATCAATTTCTCTCAAAAAGAATAATTTTCGCAAAATTCAAGATCATTTTTGCCATATTAAGAGCAATTTCCTATAAAATAATTATTATTTTCAAAATAACAGTCGAATTTAAAATTAAAAAATGTTGTTTTTAGCAATATTCGAGAGAAGAATCATTCAAATTGTATAAAAAATTAATTTTACCCGTAAAAAAAAAGATCAATCTTGCATAAAAAAGATAATTTTTGCAGAATCAAAGATATTTTTACTCGATAAAAGGATCATTTTCGACTTTAAAGTTATCATTTTTGATCTTGAAAAAAATTTTAAAAATCAAAGATCAATTTCTCTCAATAAGAATAATTTTCGCAAAATTCAAGATCATTTTTGTCTTATTAAGAACGAATTCCGATTAAATAAGTATTTTTTTCAATTCCAGTCGATTTTAAAATTGAAAAATGTTGTTTTTCAGCAATATTCGAAAAAAAATCAAAAAAATTGTATAAAAAATTAATTTTACCCGAAAAAAAGATCAATCTTGCATCAAAAAGATATTTTTTGCAGAATCAAAGAAATTTTATTAGAAAAAAAAGATTATTTTTGATTTAGAAAAAAATTTTTAAAATAAAAGATCATTTTTGCCATATTAAGAGCAATTTCCTATAAAATAATTATTATTTTCAAAATAACAGTCGAATTTAAAATTAAAAAAAGTTGTTTTTAGCAATATTTGATAGAAGAATCATTCAAATTGTATAAAAAATTAATTTTACCCGTAAAAAAAAAGATCAATCTTGCATAAAAAAGATAATTTTTGCAGAATCAAAGATATTTTTTCTCGATAAAAGGATCATTTTCGACTTTAAAGTTATCATTTTTGATCTTGAAAAAAAATTTTAAAAATCAAAGATCAATTTCTCTCAATAAGAATAATTTTCGCAAAATTCAAGATCATTTTTGTCTTATTAAGAACGAATTCCGATTAAATAAGTATTTTTTTTAATTCCAGTCGATTTTAAAATTGAAAAATGTTGTTTTTCAGCAATATTCGAAAAAAAATCAAAAAAATTGTATAAAAAATTAATTTTACCCGAAAAAAGATCAATCTTGCATCAAAAAGATATTTTTTGCAGAATCAAAGAAATTTTATTAGAAAAAAAGATTATTTTTGATTTAGAAAAAAAATTTTTAAAATAAAAGATCATTTTTGCCATATTAAGAACAATTTCCTATTAAATAATTATTATTTTCAAAATAACAGTCGAATTTAAAATTGAAAAATGTTGTTTTTCAGCAATATTCGAAAAAAAATCAAACAAATTGCATAAAAAATTAATTTTACACGAAAAAAAGATCAAATTTGCATCAAAAGATATTTTTTGCAGAATCAAAGAAATTTTATTAGAAAAAAAGATTATTTTTGATTTAGAAAAAAAATTTTTAAAATAAAAGATCATTTTTGCCATATTAAGAACAATTTCCTATTAAATAATTATTATTTTCAAAATAACAGTCGAATTTAAAATTAAAAAATGTTGTTTTTAGCAATATTCGAGAGAAGAATCATTCAAATTGTATAAAAAATTAATTTTACCCGTAAAAAAAAAATCAATCTTGCATAAAAAAGATAATTTTTGCAGAATCAAAGATATTTTTTCTCGATAAAAGGATCATTTTCGACTTTAAAGTTATCATTTTTGATCTTGAAAAAAAATTTTAAAAATCAAAGATCAATTTCTCTCAATAAGAATAATTTTCGCAAAATTCAAGATCATTTTTGTCTTATTAAGAACAAATTCCGATTAAATAAGTATTTTTTTCAATTCCAGTCGATTTTAAAATTGAAAAATGTTGTTTTTCAGCAATATTCGAAAAAAAATCAAAAAAATTGTATAAAAAATTAATTTTACCCGAAAAAAAAGATCAATCTTGCATCAAAAAGATATTTTTTGCAGAATCAAAGAAATTTTATTAGAAAAAAAGATTATTTTTGATTTAGAAAAAAAATTTTTAAAATAAAAGATCATTTTTGCCATATTAAGAACAATTTCCTATTAAATAATTATTATTTTCAAAATAACAGTCGAATTTAAAATTAAAAAAAGTTGTTTTTAGCAATATTCGATAGAAGAATCATTCAAATTGTATAAAAAATTAATTTTACCCGTAAAAAAAAAGATCAATCTTGCATAAAAAAGATAATTTTTGCAGAATCAAAGATATTTTTACTCGATAAAAGGATCATTTTCGACTTTAAAGTTATCATTTTGATCTTGAAAAAAAATTTTAAAAATCAAAGATCAATTTCTCTCAAAAAGAATAATTTTCGCAAAATTCAAGATCATTTTTGCCATATTAAGAGCAATTTCCTATAAAATAATTATTATTTTCAAAATAACAGTCGAATTTAAAATTAAAAAATGTTGTTTTTAGCAATATTCGAGAGAAGAATCATTCAAATTGTATAAAAAATTAATTTTACCCGTAAAAAAAAAGATCAATCTTGCATAAAAAAGATAATTTTTGCAGAATCAAAGATATTTTTACTCGATAAAAGGATCATTTTCGACTTTAAAGTTATCATTTTTGATCTTGAAAAAAATTTTAAAAATCAAAGATCAATTTCTCTCAATAAGAATAATTTTCGCAAAATTCAAGATCATTTTTGTCTTATTAAGAACGAATTCCGATTAAATAAGTATTTTTTTCAATTCCAGTCGATTTTAAAATTGAAAAATGTTTGTTTTTCAGCAATATTCGAAAAAAAATCAAAAAAATTGTATAAAAAATTAATTTTACCCGAAAAAAAAGATCAATCTTGCATCAAAAAGATATTTTTTGCAGAATCAAAGAAATTTTATTAGAAAAAAAGATTATTTTTGATTTAGAAAAAAAATTTTTAAAATAAAAGATCATTTTTGCCATATTAAGAGCAATTTCCTATAAAATAATTATTATTTTCAAAATAACAGTCGAATTTAAAATTAAAAAAAGTTGTTTTTAGCAATATTTGATAGAAGAATCATTCAAATTGTATAAAAAATTAATTTTACCCGTAAAAAAAAAGATCAATCTTGCATAAAAAAGATAATTTTTGCAGAATCAAAGATATTTTTTCTCGATAAAAGGATCATTTTCGACTTTAAAGTTATCATTTTTGATCTTGAAAAAAAATTTTAAAAATCAAAGATCAATTTCTCTCAATAAGAATAATTTTCGCAAAATTCAAGATCATTTTTGTCTTATTAAGAACGAATTCCGATTAAATAAGTATTTTTTTCAATTCCAGTCGATTTTAAAATTGAAAAATGTTGTTTTTCAGCAATATTCGAAAAAAAAATCAAAAAAATTGTATAAAAAATTAATTTTACCCGTAAAAAAAAAGATCAATCTTGCATAAAAAAGATATTTTTTGCAGAATCAAAGAAATTTTATTAGAAAAAAAGATTATTTTTGATTTAGAAAAAAAATTTTTAAAATAAAAGATCATTTTTGCCATATTAAGAACAATTTCCTATTAAATAATTATTATTTTCAAAATAACAGTCGATTTTAAAATTGAAAAATGTTGTTTTTCAGCAATATTCGAAAAAAAATCAAACAAATTGTATAAAAAATTAATTTTACACGAAAAAAAGATCAATCTTGCATCAAAAAGATATTTTTTGCAGAATCAAAGAAATTTTATTAGAAAAAAAGATTATTTTTGATTTAGAAAAAAAATTTTTTAAATAAAAGATCATTTTTGCCATATTAAGAACAATTTCCTATTAAATAATTATTATTTTCAAAATAACAGTCGAATTTAAAATTGAAAAATGTTGTTTTTCAGCAATATTCGAAAAAAAAATCAAACAAATTGCATAAAAAATTAATTTTACACGAAAAAAAGATAAAATTTGCATCAAAAAGATATTTTTTGCAGAATCAAAGAAATTTTATTAGAAAAAAAGATTATTTTTGATTTAGAAAAAAAATTTTTAAAATAAAAGATCATTTTTGCCATATTAAGAACAATTTCCTATTAAATAATTATTATTTTCAAAATAACAGTCGAATTTAAAATTAAAAAATGTTGTTTTTTAGCAATATTCGAGAGAAGAATCATTCAAATTGTATAAAAAATTAATTTTACCCGTAAAAAAAAAGATCAATCTTGCATAAAAAAGATAATTTTTGCAGAATCAAAGATATTTTTTTTCGATAAAAGGATCATTTTTGACTTTAAAGTTATCATTTTTGATTTTGAGAAAAAAATTTTTAAAATCAAAGATCAATTTCTCTCAATAAGAATAATTTTCGCAAAATTCAAGATCATTTTTGTCTTATTAAGAACGAATTCCGATTAAATAAGTATTTTTTTCAATTCCAGTCGATTTTAAAATTGAAAAATGTTGTTTTTCAGCAATATTCGAAAAAAAATCAAAAAAATTGTATAAAAAATTAATTTTACCCGAAAAAAAAGATCAATCTTGCATCAAAAAGATATTTTTTGCAGAATCAAAGAAATTTTATTAGAAAAAAAGATTATTTTTGATTTAGAAAAAAAATTTTTAAAATAAAAGATCATTTTTGCCATATTAAGAACAATTTCCTATTAAATAATTATTATTTTCAAAATAACAGTCGAATTTAAAATTAAAAAAAGTTGTTTTTAGCAATATTCGATAGAAGAATCATTCAAATTGTATAAAAATTAATTTTACCCGTAAAAAAAAAGATCAATCTTGCATAAAAAAGATAATTTTTGCAGAATCAAAGATATTTTTACTCGATAAAAGGATCATTTTCGACTTTAAAGTTATCATTTTTGATCTTGAAAAAAAATTTTAAAAATCAAAGATCAATTTCTCTCAATAAGAATAATTTTCGCAAAATTCAAGATCATTTTTGTCTTATTAAGAACGAATTCCGATTAAATAAGTATTTTTTTCAATTCCAGTCGATTTTAAAATTGAAAAATGTTGTTTTTCAGCAATATTCGAAAAAAAATCATACAAATTGTATAAAAAATTAATTTTACACGAAAAAAAAGATCAATCTTGCATCAAAAAGATATTTTTTGCAGAATCAAAGAAATTTTATTAGAAAAAAAAGATTATTTTGATTTAGAAAAAAAAATTTTTAAAATAAAAGATCATTTTTGCCATATTAAGAACAATTTCCTATTAAATAATTATTATTTTCAAAATAACAGTCGATTTTAAAATTGAAAAATGTTGTTTTTTCAGCAATATTCGAAAAAAAATCAAACAAATTGTATAAAAAATTAATTTTACACGAAAAAAAGATCAATCTTGCATCAAAAAGATATTTTTTGCAGAATCAAAGAAATTTTATTAGAAAAAAAGATTATTTTTGATTTAGAAAAAAAATTTTTAAAATAAAAGATCATTTTTGCCATATTAAGAACAATTTCCTATTAAATAATTATTATTTTCAAAATAACAGTCGAATTTAAAATTGAAAAATGTTGTTTTTCAGCAATATTCGAAAAAAAATCAAACAAATTGTATAAAAAATTAATTTTACACGAAAAAAAAGATCAATCTTGCATCAAAAAGATATTTTTTGCAGAATCAAAGAAATTTTATAAGAAAAAAAGATTATTTTTGATTTAGAAAAAAAATTTTTAAAATAAAAGATCATTTTTGCCATATTAAGAACAATTTCCTATTAAATAATTATTATTTTCAAAATAACAGTCGATTTTAAAATTGAAAAATGTTGTTTTTAGCAATTTTCGAAAAAAAATCAAACAAATTGCATAAAAATTAATTTTACACGAAAAAAAGATCAATCTTGCATCAAAAAGATATTTTTTGCAGAATCAAAGAAATTTTATTAGAAAAAAAGATTATTTTTGATTTAGAAAAAAAATTTTTTAAATAAAAGATCATTTTTGCCATATTAAGAACAATTTCCTATTAAATAATTATTATTTTCAAAATAACAGTCGAATTTAAAATTGAAAAATGTTGTTTTTCAGCAATATTCGAAAAAAAAATCAAACAAATTGTATAAAAAATTAATTTTACACGAAAAAAAGATCAATCTTGCATCAAAAAGATATTTTTTGCAGAATCAAAGAAATTTTATAAGAAAAAAAGATTATTTTTGATTTAGAAAAAAAATTTTTAAAATAAAAGATCATTTTTGCCATATTAAGAACAATTTCCTATTAAATAATTATTATTTTCAAAATAACAGTCGAATTTATAATTGAAAAATGTTGTTTTTCAGCAATATTCGAAAAAAAATCAAACAAATTGTATAAAAAATTAATTTTACACGAAAAAAAGATCAAATTTGCATCAAAAAGATATTTTTTGCAGAATCAAAGAAATTTTATTAGAAAAAAAGATTATTTTTGATTTAGAAAAAAAATTTTTAAAATAAAAGATCATTTTTGCCATATTAAGAACAATTTCCTATTAAATAATTATTATTTTCAAAATAACAGTCGAATTTAAAATTAAAAAAAGTTGTTTTTAGCAATATTCGATAGAAGAATCATTCAAATTGTATAAAAAATTAATTTTACCCGTAAAAAAAAAGATCAATCTTGCATAAAAAAGATAATTTTTGCAGAATCAAAGATATTTTTTCTCGATAAAAAGATTATTTTTTCTTTAAAATTATCATTTTTGATTTTGAAAAAAAATTTTTTAAATCTTAGATCAATTTCTCTCAAAAAGAATAATTTTCGCAAAATTCAAGATCATTTTTGCCATATTAAGAGCAATTTCCTATAAAATAATTATTATTTTCAAAATAACAGTCGAATTTAAAATTAAAAAATGTTGTTTTTAGCAATATTCGAGAGAAGAATCATTCAAATTGTATAAAAAATTAATTTTACCCGTAAAAAAAAAGATCAATCTTGCATAAAAAAGATAATTTTTGCAGAAACAAAGATATTTTTACTCGATAAAAGGATCATTTTCGACTTTAAAGTTATCATTTTTGATCTTGAAAAAAAATTTTAAAAATCAAAGATCAATTTCTCTCAATAAGAATAATTTTCGCAAAATTCAAGATCATTTTTGTCTTATTAAGAACAAATTCCGATTAAATAAGTATTTTTTTCAATTCCAGTCGATTTTAAAATTGAAAAATGTTGTTTTTCAGCAATATTCGAAAAAAAAATCAAAAAAATTGTATAAAAAATTAATTTTACCCGAAAAAAAAGATCAATCTTGCATCAAAAAGATATTTTTTGCAGAATCAAAGAAATTTTATTAGAAAAAAAGATTATTTTTGATTTAGAAAAAAAATTTTTAAAATAAAAGATCATTTTTGCCATATTAAGAACAATTTCCTATTAAATAATTATTATTTTCAAAATAACAGTCGAATTTAAAATTAAAAAAAGTTGTTTTTAGCAATATTCGATAGAAGAATCATTCAAATTGTATAAAAAATTAATTTTACACGAAAAAAAGATCAATCTTGCATCAAAAAGATATTTTTTGCAGAATCAAAGATATTTTTACTCGATAAAAGGATCATTTTCGACTTTAAAGTTATCATTTTTGATCTTGAAAAAAAATTTTAAAAATCAAAGATCAATTTCTCTCAATAAGAATAATTTTCGCAAAATTCAAGATCATTTTTGTCATATTAAGAACGAATTCCGATTAAATAAGTATTTTTTTCAATTCCAGTCGATTGTAAAATTGAAAAATGTTGTTTTTAGCAATATTCGAAAAAAAATCAAACAAATTGTATAAAAAATTAATTTTACACGAAAAAAAGATCAATCTTGCATCAAAAAGATATTTTTTGCAGAATCAAAGAAATTTTATTAGAAAAAAAGATTATTTTTGATTTAGAAAAAAAATTTTTAAAATAAAAGATCATTTTTGCCATATTAAGAACAATTTCCTATTAAATAATTATTTTTTTCAAAATAACAGTCGAATTTAAAATTGAAAAATGTTGTTTTTCAGCAATATTCGAAAAAAAAATCAAACAAATTGTATAAAAAATTAATTTTACACGAAAAAAGATCAATCTTGCATCAAAAAGATATTTTTTTGCAGAATCAAAGAAATTTTATAAGAAAAAAAGATTATTTTTGATTTAGAAAAAAAATTTTTAAAATAAATGATCATTTTTGCCATATTAAGAACAATTTCCTATTAAATAATTATTATTTTCAAAATAACAGTCGATTTTAAAATTGAAAAATGTTGTTTTTCAGCAATATTCGAAAAAAAAATCAAACAAATTGTATAAAAAAATTAATTTTACACGAAAAAAAAGATCAATCTTGCATCAAAAAGATATTTTTGCAGAATCAAAGAAATTTTATTAGAAAAAAAGATTATTTTTGATTTAGAAAAAAAATTTTTTAAATAAAAGATCATTTTTGCCATATTAAGAACAATTTCCTATTAAATAATTATTATTTTCAAAATAACAGTCGAATTTAAAATTGAAAAATGTTGTTTTTCAGCAATATTCGAAAAAAAAATCAAACAAATTGTATAAAAAATTAATTTTACACGAAAAAAAGATCAATCTTGCATCAAAAAGATATTTTTTGCAGAATCAAAGAAATTTTATTAGAAAAAAAGATTATTTTTGATTTAGAAAAAAAATTTTTTAAATAAAAGATCATTTTTGCCATATTAAGAACAATTTCCTATTAAATGATTATTATTTTCAAAAAAACAGTCGAATTTAAAATTGAAAAATGTTGTTTTTCAGCAATATTCGAAAAAAAAATCAAACAAATTGTATAAAAAATTAATTTTACACGAAAAAAAGATCAAATTTGCATCAAAAAGATATTTTTGCAGAATCAAAGAAATTTTATTAGAAAAAAGATTATTTTTGATTTAGAAAAAAAATTTTTAAAATAAAAGATCATTTTTGCCATATTAAGAACAATTTCCTATTAAATAATTATTATTTTCAAATAACAGTCGAATTTAAAATTAAAAAAGTTGTTTTTAGCAATATTCGATAGAAGAATCATTCAAATTGTATAAAAAATTAATTTTACCCGTAAAAAAAAAGATCAATCTTGCATAAAAAAGATAATTTTTGCAGAATCAAAGATATTTTTTCTCGATAAAAGATTATTTTTTCTTTAAAATTATCATTTTTGATTTTGAAAAAAAATTTTTAAATCTTAGATCAATTTCTCTCAAAAAGAATAATTTTCGCAAAATTCAAGATCATTTTTGCCATATTAAGAGCAATTTCCTATAAAATAATTATTATTTTCAAAATAACAGTCGAATTTAAAATTAAAAAATGTTGTTTTTAGCAATATTCGAGAGAAGAATCATTCAAATTGTATAAAAAATTAATTTTACCCGTAAAAAAAAGATCAATCTTGCATAAAAAAGATAATTTTTGCAGAATCAAAGATATTTTTACTCGATAAAAGGATCATTTTCGACTTTAAAGTTATCATTTTTGATCTTGAAAAAAAATTTTAAAAATCAAAGATCAATTTCTCTCAAAAAGAATAATTTTCGCAAAATTCAAGATCATTTTGTCATATTAAGAACGAATTCCGATTAAATAAGTATTTTTTTCAATTCCAGTCGATTGTAAAATTAAAAAATGTTGTTTTTCAGCAATATTCGAAAAAAAATCAAAAAATAGTATAAAAAATTAATTTTACCCGTAAAAAAAAAGATCAATCTTGCATAAAAAAGATAATTTTTGCAGAATCAAAGATATTTTTTCTCGATAAAAAGATTATTTTTTCTTTAAAATTATCATTTTTGATTTTGAAAAAAAAATTTTTTAAATCTTAGATCAATTTCTCTCAAAAAGAATAATTTTCGCAAAATTCAAGATCATTTTTGCCATATTAAGAGCAATTTCCTATTAAATAATTATTTTTTTCAAAATAACAGTCGAATTTAAAATTAAAAAATCTTGTTTTTAGCAATATTCGAGAGAAGAATCATTCAAATTGTATAAAAAATTAATTTTACCCGTAAAAAAAAAGATCAATCTTGCATAAAAAAGATAATTTTGTAGAATCAAAGATATTTTTACTCGATAAAAGGATCATTTTCGACTTTAAAGTTATCATTTTTGATCTTGAAAAAAAATTTTAAAAATCAAAGATCAATTTCTCTCAAAAAGAATAATTTTCGCAAAATTCAAGATCATTTTTGTCATATTAAGAACGAATTCCGATTAAATAAGTATTTTTTTCAATTCCAGTCGATTGTAAAATTGAAAAATGTTGTTTTTAGCAATATTCGAAAAAAAATCAAACAAATTGTATAAAAAATTAATTTTACACGAAAAAAAGATCAATCGTGCATCAAAAAGATATTTTTTGCAGAATCAAAGAAATTTTATTAGAAAAAAAGATTATTTTTGATTTAGAAAAAAAATTTTTAAAATAAAAGATCATTTTTGCCATATTAAGAACAATTTCCTATTAAATAATTATTATTTTCAAAATAACAGTCGATTTTAAAATTGAAAAATGTTGTTTTTCAGCAATATTCGAAAAAAAATCAAACAAATTGTATAAAAAATTAATTTTACACGAAAAAAAAGATCAATCTTGCATCAAAAAGATATTTTTTGCAGAATCAAAGAAATTTTATTAGAAAAAAAGATTATTTTTGATTTAGAAAAAAAATTTTTAAAATAAAGATCATTTTTGCCATATTAAGAACAATTTCCTATTAAATAATTATTTTTTTCAAATAACAGTCGAATTTAAAATTGAAAAATGTTGTTTTTCAGCAATATCGAAAAAAAATCAAACAAATTGTATAAAAATTAATTTTACACGCAAAAAAAAGATCAAATTTGCATCAAAAAGATATTTTTTGCAGAATCAAAGAAATTTTATTAGAAAAAAAAGATTATTTTTGATTTAGAAAAAAAATTTTAAAATAAAAGATCATTTTTGCCATATTAAGAACAATTTCCTATTAAATAATTATTATTTTCAAAATAACAGTCGAATTTAAAATTAAAAAAAGTTGTTTTTAGCAATATTCGATAGAAGAATCATTCAAATTGTATAAAAAATTAATTTTACCCGTAAAAAAAAAGATCAATCTTGCATAAAAAAAGATAATTTTTGCAGAATCAAAGATATTTTTTCTCGATAAAAAGATATATTTTTTCTTTAAAATTATCATTTTTGATTTGAAAAAAAAATTTTTAAATCTTAGATCAATTTCTCTCAAAAAGAATAATTTTCGCAAAATTCAAGATCATTTTTGCCATTTTAAGAGCAATTTCCTATAAAATAATTATTATTTTCAAAATAACAGTCGA